>JAXQQM020072837.1:0-96182 GCA_034641835.2 Pinus albicaulis
GGACATGTTGAATGCAAACAAGGAGTCTCCATAGATCTAGAAAAGGTAGTGGTGATAATAAACATGGAAGCTCCAAAAACTGTGAAATAATTGAGGTCACTGTTAGGCCATACAGGTTATTACAGGCAATTCATCCATAACTACGTGAAGATAACAACCCCATTGGAGAAGTTGTTACGGAAATCGGAACAATTCAACTGGACAGAAAGTTGTGCAACGGCCCTAGACACCTTGAAGGAAAAATTGGCAAGTGCGCCAATATTGGTTCATCCAGATTGGGAAAAGCAATTTCATGTCCACATTGATGCTTCAAGCATCGAACTCGGAGCAGTTCTAGCCCAACCAGGGGACACTACAGTTGATCACCCAGTGTACTTCCAAAGTCAGAAACTATCAACAGCGGAATGGAACTACACCACGACAGAAAGGGAAGCATTAGCAATGGTGTACTCCCTCCAAAATTTCTACCACTACCTGCTAGGAGGAATGTTCAAGTTTTTCACAGACCATTCAGCTCTGAAGTATCTAGTGAAAAAACCAGTTTTTGAAGGAAGCATATGCAAATGGCTCCTACTCTTTCAAGGATTCACCTTCGAGGTGATTGTCAAGCCTGGGCGATTGAACATGGGACCAAACCACCTGTCAAGGCTCGAAACCGGAGAAAATGAAGGATCTCTAGATTATCAGCTGCCAGAGGCTGATCTTTTCAGGGTAGAAGCCATCCTAGATTACCTGGATCAGATCGCGACCTACCTAACCACAAGACAGTGCCTAAAGGAATATATCGCAGTATAAAAGAAACACCGAGTAGTCTAGACCGTATAATTCCAGCTCATCACAGGACACTTGTACAAAATGGGGTTGGACCAGATCTTACGAAGATGTGTCCTGGACCACGAGAGGGAGGCTGTACTATGGGAGTGCCACTCTGGAGTTGTGGGAGGACACATAGGAGCTAAACCGACAGCTAGAAAAGTACTATAGGCGGGCTTATGGTGGCCGATGGTACACATTGACAGTAAGGATTTCGTAAAGAAATGTGATTTTTGCCAGAGAATAGGACATCCATCGCATAGAGACGAGCTTCCACTACATGCAGTAAAAGCACTACAACCATTCGAGAAATGGCTAGTTGATTTTATAGGCCCGATTGCACATGTGTCGAGAAACTCGCAGGCCTAATATATCATCACCGCAATCGACTATTTGACAAGATGGGTAGAGGCAATATCAGTGAAGGACTACACAGTCGACATAGTGGCACGGTTCATATTTGAAAACATAATCAGCGGATTTGGCTGCCCGAAAAGTCTGACTAGTGATCAGGGTACGCATTTCGCCAATGCCACCATTAAATCTCTGCTCGAAAGCTTCATGGTACAACATCACAGGAGCAGCAACTACCACCCACAAGCTAATGGTACGGTAGAGGCATTCAACAAAATCCTCGAAAATGGATTAACAAAAATCTGCAATGCTCAACGAGACGACTGGGACGAACGTATACTAGCAACTCTATGGGCATACCGGATGACTGCTAAGAGGCTCAATAAGCAAACGACGTTCCAACTATGTACGGAAGTGAGGTCATAGTACCAGTAGAGTTTGCAATAACCAGCCTCCTAATCGCAACCTCACTCCAGCTATCAAAAGACGAATCCCTGAAGGACATATTACAGGAGCTGCAAGTGCTAGAAGAAGACAGGTTTTTAGCAGAATTCCACCAAACTTTCCAAAAGGAAAGACAAAAAGCATGGCACGACCACCACATCAAACACAAAACTTTCAAGGTTGGTGGAAAATTTTTACTATATGTTTTGGCGAGTGATCAGGTCTCGCGGGCAAGACCCAGATTCAGGAGTTGTGGCCAACACAGGAATCCGCTGTAGTCTAGGATCACACCGGCATTATCACCCTACTCTAGAGAGTAGAGAGTCTCACCCGAGGTGTGCCGCGACCACATGCAGGAGGGGAATAGACCAATGGCAAGGAACGGATCTGCAATTCATTCTTATCAATGATTAGATTGCATAAATAGAATCACATGCGCAACAGTATTCAGAGAGTATACAGATATTAGACAAATGCAATTTTAAATCATCTCAACCAACACACATGCATGTGAATCACACAAATAGACAGTAACCTGCAATTATATTAAGCTCTTGGCCGAATCCCCAGTTACATAGCTTTGCAATGGGCTTACAAATCTGATACATATGCCTTGTGGAACATAGATGTACATCAATAGAACCTTAGGAACTACAGAGACCTCATCCATAATCTGGGTTCCTGCTGCAGCATACGTTTCTTCTCCTTCAGTCGCTCTCCTCTCTCTGCTTTCTTCTGGGTGATGGCTATTTATCCACCCACTGTCGCGACTGTTAGTTCTTCTTATGTCCTTTTTCAGCTGCTTCTAGCTTTTCTCTGATTATCTATGTGTTCCGCTTGCGTTCTTCTGTTGTATCTTCTCCTTATCTGTACTTATGCATCTAGTTTCCTCCGCTATGTGCCTGTTCCTTCGCAACCTTGTTAGCTCCGCTGTTTGGTGTGGTTGTGACTTGGTTGCGGCTGCCATGTGCCCTCATTCCGCAACCCCAAAATCTGGTCGTTGTTTCAATTCAAAACATTCAAAACAAGGTTTTTCAAAACAAGGGCCCCAACAAGCCCCGACCACAGTTCCTTGACTCATTCCTGATTCAATCACAAATTAAGGTTTCTACCTCCATTGCCCTACTTGACCCCGTGCCCTGTTCGCCCTGTGTGCCTTCATCCTGTGCTCATTCCTGTTGTGCGCCTTCAGCTTGTTCCTGTCCTTGATGTCCGTCTTCAGGCGGTTTTTCAAACAAGGGCCCCAACTCCGGGACCCTTTGGAATGTTGTAGCTCGAAGCTCAGTAAAAGCCGACACAACTTGCTGCCACCCCTAGATGAGCGAGTCTATTTCCTCAGCGAGCTTGGTGACAGAAGCCTCCTCGATGGGCGTTGGGATAGCTCCAAACATTGTGCTGATCTGGGTCTCGGCTGCCGCTGCGAGCTGTTGTATGGTCTGGGCGCTAGATTTAAGGGGCGGCCGGAGCTCACGAATGACACGTTTGGCCTTCGCCAAGCAAGCCTCTATGTGTTGGAGCTGTGCTTCAAGTTCATCAGCCTGGACGTATAATTGATCCAGCCTTGCGGGGTCCATAGCCTCTTGAATTTCCCTTGAAACCTGCTGGAGTTGGGCTGAAATCGGCTGGGTCTTGACGGTGAGGGCCAGGGAGCATTCCTAAAGGCCCTTCAGGAGGTCACGAGCCTCTCGTGCCGTGGAATGAAGTGCTTCCTGCATCTGAGCTGCCTAGCCCTGCTTAGCGGCCACCTGGGCTGAATAGTTGACCCCGGGCTCGGGCAACACGGGACGGGTCGATAACGCTACACGAAGCTCGTGATTATCCCGGTATAAGTCCTGAATGGCGATGCGGAGGTGGATAGCTTGCTCGGAGAGGCTAGCCGCAACGATTTTGGGAGGCAGCAGGGGGTAATGAGGCTCTAGGGAGGGCCAGAACTCGGAGAACATCTGGGTGACATTGGTGATCATTGCTTCCATCTGCTCCCATGCTATTTGTAGTTGGTTGTGTTGTTCAGTAAGCGCAGCAATTTAGTGTTGTTGCTCCGCACACTGCTGCTGGAGTCCCAAATGTAATCTTTCGGCCTGCTGGGCCGCCCTTTGAATCAGTAGGTACAACTGAGCTGGATTGTCAGGCTGGAAGGTGGCGGTCTCAGAAGCACTCTGTGCCAGCATTCACTCCGGCAACGGTTGCCCACCGACAACTGTTCGAGTGACATGCTCAGGAGGTGAGAAGGTCGTGGCCTCTGGATGTGTAGAGTCAACCATATTTAGATCCGGCGGTTCTTGCTGATCAATGTGGGTCGGTTGTGGAGGGACTGTGGCCTCAGGCGGAACCTCGGCAGAATCAGACCCGATGCACAGTTGTTGTGTGAATATATCAGTGAAAGGAGGGTGGGGTTTGACCGCTGGGTCGATCGAGGGTATGACTGTTGTAGCACCAGAGTCAACCTCAGCCCCGCGGTCCCCACCCATGAGTTCCCGGATAATGAGGTCGGACACCGTAGCCGAGGAATTAGACGGGGCGGATGAAGTGGCAGGCGGATGAACAGTGGAGGGAGTGATGGACAGTGTGGTGGGGGTGTGTGGCAAGCGAATGTTGATGAATTCAGATGGGTCGATGAGGGGTTCCTCTTGAATCAGTACCCCTGTGCTTGGGGGCAGTGGTGGATCATCAGCAGTGAGTTCCACCACCATATTTGCCTCGGCAGTGTGGCCCCGCAACTGATTGGTTATTGACACGCTACCTATGAACAGAGAATACCTCCTACTCTCATCCCGGTTGCAGGAGAGTTCTTCAACTATGCTACGCTACGGGTGCTCTCGGGTGCGAGAGTTATTGATGAGAAATGAAAGGTACTTACTCCTGGTAGGGTTTCAGGCGTGCACCATTCACCGACCCAGGAAGAACCGTACCGTCCAGCTGTGCCAACCGAACGGCTCCGGAATCACGAATCTCGATAACGAAGTAGGGTCCCAACCAGTGCATCTGTAGCTTTCCTGGAACTTCTGGAACCTGCTGTCGTATAGAAGAACTTTGCCACCAACCTGAAAGATTTTGTGCTTAATGTGGCGGTCGTGCCACGATTTCTGTTGGTCCTTCTGAACTTTCTGGTGGAATTCGGCTAGGAATTGGGCCTCATCCAGTTCCTGTAATTCATGGAGGCACTCCTGGAGGGAGGCCTCTTCCAAAAACTTCAGAGATGTGGTGATTAATAGGCTTGGTACAATAAACTAGGCGGGGATCATAGCCTCCCGGCCGTACACGAGGTGGAACGGCATTTGATTGGTCAAGCGCTTCATCGTAGTCTGATAGGCCCATAAGGCTGCTGAAAGGCGCTCGTCCCAATCATCACGCTAGGCATTGAAAATCTTAGTCAAGCCTTTCTCAAGAATCTTATTAAAGGCTTCCACCGTACCATTAGCCTACGGGTAGTACGGGCTGCTCTTGTGATGCTGAACCATGAAGGTGTCCAGTAGTGTCTTGACCGTGTCATTAATGAAGTGCGTACCCTAATCACTGGTTAAACTTCGCGAGAAGCCAAACCGGCAAATGATGTGCTCAAAAATTAACCGGGCGGTGGTATCCACTGTGCAGTCATGTACCGCGGCTGCCTCAGCCCACCTGGTGAGGTAATCCGTGGCGGTAATGATGTACCGAGCCTTGGAGTGTCTGGCGACCGGGGCTATGGGGCCCACAAAATCAACAACCCACTTCTCGAACGGCCGCAACCCATGCACTGGGTGTAACGGAAGCTCATCCCGGTGAGAGGGCCTTCCCATCCGCTGGCAGACATCACATCGCTTCACGTAGGCCTTACAATCGGTATGTACTGTCGGCCACCACAGGCCAGCTTGGAGCACCTTTCTTGCGATGGGTTTCGCACCCACATGCCCTCCTGCAACACCGCTGTGACATTCCCACATTACCGCTTCCCGTTCGTGGTCCAGGACACATCTGCGCAAAACCTCATCGAGGCCCAGTTTGTATAGCTACCCTGCAATCAATTGGTAGTCGGCGGCATGGACGACCAAATGCCATTTCTGGAGTGGGGTATAATCCTGAGGGCATTGCCCCGTGGTCAGATAGGCGGCAATGTCGGCCAAGTAATCTGGTACAGCTTCGACTCAGAAGAGGTCAGCGTCTGGCAGCTGATCATTGAGGGAGTCGTCATTCTCCCCCGTCTCCAACCTGGATAGGTGATCAGGCCCGACATTCAACCTCCCAGCCTTGACGATTACTTCGAACGTGAATTCTTGAAATAGCAGAAGCCAACGGCAAATCCGTCCTTCCAGAACAGGCTTGTTGACCAGGTACTTCAGGGTAGAGTGGTCCGTGAAGAACTTGAACTTGCCACCTAGAAGATAGTGGCAAAAATTCTGAAGAGAGTACACCATCGCCAGCGCCTCCCTCTCGGTCGTGGTGTAATTATTCTCCGCATTGGACAGTTTGCGGATGGCGAAGTAGACCGGGTGGTCAACTGTTGTATCGTCGGGTTGTGCCAAGACAGCCCCAAGTGCAACACTCGAAGCGTCGATATGCACGTGGAACTGCTTATCCGAGTCTGGATGAACTAGAATAGGTGACGACGCCAGCTTTTCCTTCAGGGTGTCCAGGGCTACCTGACACTCCTCCATCCACTGAAAGACTGCGAACTTCCACAGAAGTTGTTCTAAGGGAGCAGTGATCTTGGCATAGTTGCGGATAAACCTCCTATAGTATCCCGTGTGCCCGAGAAATCCCCGCAACTGTTTCACCATCTCAGGGGCTTCCATGTATACGATCACCGCAACCTTGGCGGGGTTGATGCAGACCCCTTGCTTGCATACCACATGTCCCAACAACGTGCCGAACGGAACGGAAAAAATACATTTCTTTAAGTTCAAGGAAATCTGCAGCTGGCAACACCAATCAAACATGACCTGCAACAGGGTAGCGTGTTTCTTTAATAAACTGTAGATATTCCAGTCGTCCATGTAGACTTCCAGGAACTTGTGAATGTACTCCCGGAAGGTGGCGATGACAATCTGGGAAAACACGGCCGGAGCGTTCTTCAAGCCAAACGGCATGACGTGGTATGCGAACGACCCCCATTCGGTGGTGAATGTTGTCTTTGACTTATCTTCTTCTGCAATACACACCTGATGGTAGCCCGAAAAGCCATCAGTGAAAGAGTAGGCTTTGTTCCCCGCAACATGGTCCAACACTTCGTCACTGAAAGGGGTGGGAAACGGATCATGAATGTAGGCGTTGTTCAGATTGCAATAATTGACACAAACCCGTATCTTCGCCTTGTCCTTCTTATTCTGGATGACGATAGGGCTCACCCACTCTGCTTCCTCCACGAGAAAGATTAGACCCGCGGCCAGCATCTTATCGATTTCTATCTTAACCTTCTCTTTAACCCGCGGGCTCAACCAGTAGGGTCGGTGCTTCACAGGCCTGGCACCCGGTTTCAGCACGATGCGCATTTCGCCAAGGTCGCCTTTGATGCCCTTCAAATCTGCTACCGATGAAGGGAACAAATCCTCATATTATTGGAGGAGGCTGAAAATCTCCTTGGTCGTCTCTTCGTCCCAGTAATTGCCCACTCTAGCCAACTTAGGCTTCTCCTCTGTACCGATGTTTAGCTTCTTTGTCTTCAGCGGCTATAAATGGACGCAGCCATCAAGGTATGGATGCAACCATCCAGTAAATAAGGATAAACAAGTAGACTCAGGTATGGTCGCAGCCATCCAATCGAATGAGTCATGTAATAAATCATAATATCCACAAATAATCCACAGCCTAGATGTTTATCAGACAAAATCCAGGGTCTTGTGCTCCATCTCGACCCGAACAGAGTACAAGTTCGAGCATGCGAATATGTGAGTTGAAGTCGAACATGCAAGAACATCGTCTGATTACCAGCCAATGATGAAATCTGTTAACGGACATGAGAGAAACCACCAATAATGACGATGGCTCTCAAGGTACAAAAGGTATAATCCACGGAATGTGAACAGTGATTTGGCGTCGAACACCCGCCGAATCATCCGATCGAAGGCCAATAATGAAAACCTTGCGTCGAATGAGAAGAACCTGCCATTGAGGCATTTAGGCTCTAAGGTACCTGAAGGGAGTCTCTAGATCAACTTCCTGGATAATGAGCTGAAGTCGACAGGAAGTGACCTTGATCGAAGGTGGGCCATAATGTTTCCCACATCATCAACATGAGACAGAGGGACATAATGTTTGTGAATCAAGACCAATAGAGAATCAGAGGGAGGTTGAAAACTGCAGAGGCCAACTTCTCTTGAACATATCGGTGGCACGCCATTGGATTTGGCAGTATTTGACATCAAAGGATCTGAGAAAACTCCACCGATCCCTTTTCATAGATATTCCCACAGATCTGAAAAGGTATAAAACTATGTCTGAGAGAACCTCCTAGTTGCAATAGGCTAGGGTATTCCTTTTTCGTAAATAATCTATCCCAGCCCGAAAAAGGAGCAAACGTATACTGGGTAGATGTCGTTTCGCAGCCAATTTTAACGAGCTCAAAACGACAAGCGACTTGGCGATCTTTTCGGTTTTAGAGAGTCATAAAAGAGCTAAAAGGTGACTCCAGTAGTGACTTTTTCGTGTTTTTACCGAGTCTAAAAAAGTATAAAATACAACTCGTGTCGTCCTCCTAGTCGCGTGAAAACTTGTCGCTGCACAAAAAGTAAGTGTAAAACCCATTTTTCAACAAAAATATAGTAAAATATCGACAAAAAAAGTCCCAAAACCTAATTTTGATTTTGAAAATTTATAAATATTACGAATGGTAAAAACATATTTACATTTTACCTCTTTACCTCTTTGCAAAGCGATAGTGAGCCATTTCCGTTGTGATCTTGTGGTGACGACTTAGAGCAATCCAGTGGACAAAATCGGATCCTGTCTTTTTTAGGTAAGAGCTGCTTCCATTAGCCATTTTTTAAGCCATATTTCATAGCTTTTAACTATCATTTGGTGTCCCTAAGGGAATGAATTGAAAATTTATGGCCTTCGTGGTTGGCGCGAGTATCCGGCATGGACCCGTGCCAACCGGCCCTTTTTCACACAGGGGTCGCGCCAAGTGGCGCGACTGTCAGCAAAACAGCCGCGCTAACTGCGCAACCCAATATTCCATTCAAAATTAACAAAAAATGAGCCAATTAATTGTTGTTTTGAATGCCCAAGGGATATTACAATGTGTTTATGACCAAATTGATGCAGGTACATAGAAAAAATGGTGATTGAATGGAAAGAAAGAGAGCAGAGTGAAGAAGATGAGTTGGAAATGGGGAATGAGCAGTGCATGAATGCTCTCCAAAATTGCGGTTTAAAGAAATTATTCTTAACACCATATCTCCGGGGTCAGCCCAAATTACTGCAATATCTGATAAGTATCTGGGATGAGGACGAGGAGAAGTTTAAAATTCGAGATAAAGTACTTGAAATCAAAGTGTCTGATGTATACTTCATCACCGGACTGTCATGCAGAGGTCCAGTTCCTATCTTGATTGGCACCAGGCACTCAGGTGAAAACATGACAATGGTCATGGAAAGAGTGTGCAAAGGGGCACGTAAAGGGTCAGGTAGCGGAAAGGTGGACATTTAGACCATTCCTGATCTAGCACTCAGAGTAGTGCTACATACTATTACATGGGCTGCAGGGTCGCAAGCACCGCATGAAGCTACCAAAACATAGCTCCTTCTCACGTCAGAATGCTTGAACCCAACAATATTTGATTGGGCTACAGCCGTGATGATGAACATCAAATGGCAACTGACCAAATGTAAAAAGACCAAACTAAAATAGTTTGGATATGGGTCCATCTTGGTATCGTTCTTCCTGGAACGACTACCTATCTTCCAGGGCTAGGGGGCTATAGTCCCGGATCCACCATTGAGAGAGCCACGGATGGCTCTATGGGTAGCATTGATGCCCAGGGCAGGGGGCAGCCAACAGATGTCATGGCAGCCTGAGTTCTTTAGATGGCTCCGATGACAGAAGATCATCATAGAGGATTGGCCCTATGCTGGCACTAATTTCACAGGAGACCCAGACCTTCAGCTCCCAGAAGGAGAGGACTGGGATGAGGAGCTGGGTAAGACTCTTTTTATTTTTATGAGTTTCATAATTTTTGGGTATACATGCATGTTCTAACAGCTGATCCTATATGTATGCAGATGTTGACCCTGAGAGGCCTGCCAGAATGTCACCGGTGGCGAGGAGGACCCCTCTCACTTATGACCCTAAAGGTAAGGGGGGCGAGGGGGACGAGCTTGTGTGAGACCTGGAGGGGATTTCTCATGGAGTTCCAGACTATGCTCATCTTGTTGATGTTCCATTGGCTTATCAGAGGCACACCGTAGGGGTGCCAAGTCGACTCCATCGCTTACTGAGGCGGTTGGTGTGGGCAATGATGTGCTACCATGAGCACCATGCCGATTAGTCGCCTAGGCTTTTTATATGGATATTTTTTTAGAGAAATGTTGTCTCCAGATGTAACTGAAACAAACATGTATATTTTTGGTTTTATATGATGCACATGTTTCAAACACTCGACATATATATATACATCTATTTTCTACATGGATCCTGCTCACATATGATGATGTTTTTTATAAATTGCGTAAATGTCTATCTAATACCATGTTGGCTACTACATCTATTAGTGTTTTCATTCATCTTGGTATATGTTGATATGTAATGTAATCAAAATTTCTCTCAAGTAAATGAATACGTAGATACAGTCTTAAAATGCATGGGTTTCTAACTGAATAATGACCATTGAGCTGTAAAACCACAAGCTGTGAATATAGATGTACAAGTAACACACAAATACCAAGGTTAACAACCTTTTTTAATAATTCCAAAACAGCACTATACTCCGTGACATTATTCGTAGCAAGCCCTAGACAAACACCTTGTAAATTAACCAACTCACCAGCAGAATTGTAAATTACTTAGGCTGCCGAAGATAGGTTCCTGGTACTGCGGGAGGCACCATCCGCGAAACTGACATAAGGATTAATAGACATCTGCACAATCAGGAACACCCAATCAGCAGAAAAATGCTTACAAAGCACACCACACCACACATGCACAAAAATGAAAAAATTACCTATGTACATATACTACGCAAGAATGATTCAAGCATAATATTTCTTCAGGTACAGCCCATTTCTGGGTTGTGCCAAAGGAAGACCTTCATAATCAATCATCTCATAAGCCCCATTCTTCAATACACATTTAACGATATAGGGCCCATGCCACATGGGTTGGAATTTTCCTACCCCAAGCTTATCATGGGCTTGATCATACAAGAGGACGAGGTCCCCTTCGATAAAATAGAGCGGAGAAACCATTTGATCGAAATGAGCTTTAACCTGCTTTTTTTGTGCCTCGATAACCAAAGCATCCAAGCAGGGAGTTTCCTCCAATCTCTCGAGATACAGGAGACGTTCTTCCTCCGGGGAGGTATCCGGCAGTAATTCCATAGCCAATTTCAGTGAAGGGATCTCACATTCAACCAAAAGAGTAGCTTCTAGACCATACACCAACTGAAAAGGTGTGAATCTGGTCTCACTCTTCACTGACATTCGATAGGCCCAGAGAGCTGAAAATAATTGGAGATGCCAATTTGATTTGTGTATACCAATTGTTCGTTGAAATATCTTGACAAGCACCTTGTTCACAACTTCAACCTAGCCATTTTCCTGAGGGTAGTATGGCGTTGAGATGTCGTGACGCAAGCCCAACTTCAATGTCAGCTCTGCCATCATGTAGTCCTGAAAATGAGAGCCATGATCGGTGATGATGGCTTGAGGAATGCCAAAACATGTGATCACATGGTTGAAAATGAATTGTGCAGTTGTCTTCCCATCTGCAGCCAGTGTAGGCATCGTTTCAGCCCACTTGGTGAAATAATCTACAGCAACGATGATATAAGCATGCCCCCGACCAAGTGAGGGTTACACGTCATAAAATCAACGCCCCATTTGGAAAAAGGGCCTATGGTAATGACAGGATGTAATGGGAGAGGCAGAGAGGGAACCTGAGATGCAAAACGCTAGAGACAATTAGACATTTCCTATAGGCCAGGCATAAACGAGGAATGATTATTTCCATCGCTCCATGCACTAGAAAATTTGGCGCAATTTCTGAAGGCCAAATCGTCGCTATTCCGACACACAGTCGTCGCAAGAGCGACAGTTCGAGGCTGGGAAAAACGTGGTTTGTCGTGCGGTCGCAATTCCGACGCCTTTACAAAGTGTCGCACTACCGACACTTCCCTGTCACTTCCAAACAAGCGTCGCTCTTCCAACGTTTCCCAAACCGACGTTTGTAAAGTGTCGCCATTCCGACGAAATTTGGTCTGGCGTTTTTAACGTCGCTCTTCTGACGTTTGTAAAGTCTCGCCATTCCGACGAAATGTCGTCCGACGTTTTGAACGTCACTCTTCCGACGTCTTTATACTGTCGCTCTTCCGACGTGTATAAACTGTCGCATTTCTGACGCCGTACAAAAGTGTCAAAAGACCGACGTATTGCAAAAGTGTCACAATATCAACACCAGGAAGAACTGTCGTAATTCCGACGAAATGTGGTCCGAAATTTTGAACGTCGCCCTTCCGACCTCTTTTTTCTGTCGCTCTTCCGACGTTTCTAGAACTGTCGCAATATCGAAGGACATCACAAGACCGACGAAAATGGAAATCATTCAAAATGTCAGAAGAGCAACGCTTACAAGGCGTCGGTATGCCGACGGCTGTTTCAATTTTAAAAAAAAAAAGGAAACTTTAAAACAGGACAGTAAATCTCCAATGTTTTTTATCACAATAAGAAATCAATGATCAATGATCACGTCAAATTTTCCTCGTAGCGTGACGGGTCTAATAAATTTTATTGTAAAGGTTGCTGGCCAGTGACAACTGGCACAGCATTGAAGGAAATGCATTAAAGAAAATAAATTAGGCTGCGAACTCCAAGCCAACTGGCAACAACCCTGATAATTTTCCTTACCAACTTCCAAGTTGTGACTCAGGCTTCAGACTCCAAAGCTAAGAATTTTCTTTTCATCGTGTTGGAGAAGAGAACTGCAACCTACAGCAAAAGAGCAATTCCTCAGTCTCACTGCTCAGGACTCGTAGTCATTCCTTGCTAACACGTTATGTGGAAATTTTGATAAGATAACTTTCTTCACCCTCATTTTTACTAAATTTATTCTTTTGAAAAGGGCCTGGTTCCATTTCAGAAATTTTCAACTTTTGACTTCTAGAATTTGTACATATGATTTTTGGACTGAGGTTTTGTTATTAATGAGGAGATAGTGTCTTGGTTCTATCTGTATAAAATAATTGCCTCTTTTTTTTCTTCATGTTCAGGGTTTTTGATTTTATCAAAACCTATCTCTCTTTTAAGCATGCCTGCAAATTAATATATTCCAGGAATGTACACAATTCCAGGCTTCATGTACAATGTATTGTATCAACTATATTTTAACAAGTGAGTTGCATGCCCATATAGTGTTACAGATTACAGGGCTTCATTTGGAGAATAAATGATAAGCCTGGCAGCACTAAATCCAAGTAATTCCCCTCATCTTTTAAAAGACACCTCTAAATATAACGAGAAATTTCAAATAGTTAGTAAAGGAAAAGTACAAAGATATAACAGATATGTGTTGAGCCAAAAACCTGTGCATTCACAACAAAACTGGGATGGATAAAACTTAAAAACAATTATGGACTTTGACAAAAAATCATCTTATGCATACAAAATGAAAGAAGCATTGGCATACTACTATGTTTACAAATTTAAGGACAGGCAGAGTGAGTCTCCGGGCAACACAGTTTCATGTGGAGACCCTAGATCCTTGTACTCACAATATCTAGTGACTTAAAAAATGATTGCCAAAACAATGCCTTTACTATGCATGTAAGAACACCACCTGTATAATGAGGGAGATGTAATATTGTCCAAGAAGCATATTTAGACAGAGTGGTCCAAGATTGTGTATTTATGGAAGATACAACTGATTTTGGCATGAAACATGTATCCAAGATTTCAATGTGGCCTTATTTTAGAGCCCATTGATGATTTATTATGAAACCTAAACTTTCAAAACAAACACATTGAAATCACAGGATCTCCATCACGAATATCATAAATATTAACTGTATTTTGGGCACTGGCAGTAGATACCATAAGAGGCCCACATGGCCTATACCACCAATGTTGATTCTCTGGCACAACATTTGCAAAGCCAAAATTTCTCCCCGAGACATCCCTCTTTGCCAAAACTGGAGAGATGGTACTGGACGTTGAAGTGAAGGCCTCTGATTCAGTATGGAATGCCATAATTTCTTTATTATAAAAGTCCCATGAACAGAAACCTAAGTCCAATGTACAACCTGCAGATGCTGCCACAACATATTTACTAGAGCGACCATCTGAACCAGCTGCTCTGATCAACCAGCAATCACCCCACATGTTTGGGGTAAGCCCATATGGAGCTTTATATTCAGCCTTCTCCTGGAGATTGGAAAATAACAATCCTGAGTATTACTCATACATCAACTGCCCTTTATGTTAAGGGAAAATTTAAAGAGTGCATAAATATTCTTGAAATGCCAATCATAGTTTCTAGAAAATTTCAACAGTCTTTGAAATGAACTACATCCTATTTAAACTACATCAAATATTTAGGCAAATCATTTTTTTAAACAGAAATTGGTGAATTTTATTTCAAAAATAGAAATTTAAACCATGAGAATAATCTAACCCCTAGGCCTTTCCCTATTTCTAATAGAAAATCCAAAAATTTATAAATTATAACAACCATAAACCCCAAAATTAAGTACAATAATTAAAACCTCCACACCTCTGAATTTTCCATATCGTGAAAAGAGCAGCATCCATCATCATGGGAAAGCAAAATCGATTCTCCTTCTGATACAAACCAGCCTACAGTAGATGTCTTATGGCTGAGTTGATTCAATCGATCACAGGAAACCTCTTCAGTTTCTTCAATATTGCCAAAATTCTCTAGCTTGTTTTCTTGATCATCATCAAAGTCCATATTTTCATCACATTTAATTAGTTGGGGTTCATTACGATCAAGTCCAGTGCCTATTGCAGAGCTCCGGACATCTTTTCACATGTTTACTAAAATAATGATGCAATAATCCAAGTAAAGAATTAACAGCATAATAAGATCTCTGGTGAAAAGTTTTCAGTCAGCCCTAAATACTGATTCACCCCCCTCTCAGTATTTTTCCCAACAGACAATAATTCCTACATATTAAAATATAAAGTTATAACATACCAGCTCATACTCGAACATAACATCTGTATCAATATTCTTCTGTATCTTCTTGATCTTCATCCAACTGATCGACATCTATATCAACATATGATTCAGAAATGGTGTTGAAATGATCGACCATGTCATCATCATCATCAATTATGTCATTTTCAATAATATCCTCATCAACATCATCATCAATAATTGTTGCCTCATCTCCTATGCCTGGTTCATCTTCTAAGATATCTTCTTCGTCTTTCCATGCATCTTCCTGCTCATCTGCCACTACATCATCTTCTTCTTGATCAATATCATCTTCTTCCTCTACAGTATACTCTACTGGCCTTCCTCTTGGATCATATCTAATATCAAATGACCATTCCTTCTCACCTGGAACCTCTGAGTAAAAGACTTGTTCGCATTGGCTTGGAAAAACATAGCGATCTTTTCCTGCTTCAAACTGCGATGTTTTAACCATTGGAAATCCATTTTCATGTTGAATAAGTGTTCTATCATCATCACATACATTCATTCGTAGCCTATACCATTTGACATCGAACAAAACTATTTTGAAGGAATTAAAGTCACACTCAACTATATCATCTAAGAACCCATAATATATATTTTCAGATTCTCGAGGATGTCTGTCACTCCTGGAGGAAACATTAGTGACCTGGAATACTGCAGTTATCCCACTATCAGAAGTTTTCCTGTTATCATCCAACTGTTTAACGCGAAATTGATGACCATTGCACCACATAGCCTTGTGGTGTTTCAACTACAATATGCCAAACATGAAAAAGATGCATTCTCAATTAATAATTAAACATATAATTTACACAACATGAAAATTAACTGAAAAATCAAACTTCTTGTCACATTATAAATAGTTGAATTAATTGCTTACCTTTCTATCTTTCAAACCATATGCTAAATCGATTTCCCTGTCCGTAACGTTCCCATCTCCACTACGATACGCTTCTCTAATCAATTCAGACAGTAGTTGCCATGATAACCTACCATCGTTATGTGCTTTACATGTTTCAATCCATTCACTCATCCACTCAAGATTGTTTGCAATGTATAAAAGTAGTGCCTCATAATCTTGAGCACTTGAATAAAAAAACAATAATTCACCAATATTAAATATAACTTATAACCATGGTAAATTATATTAATTAATAAACTATGAAAGAATAAGACCTAAATGAATATAATGATCATATACATGATGTAAAAAAATGAAACATTATATGTATTATACATAATAAATCTTTTACCTCTCACTTTCTTCATTCTACCTTTTCCCAACAGTGCTCCACTTCAAATTTTTTGATGGAGTTCACATCACAAATGCAATCCACCGCCTTCATGGCTAGCGCAGCTAATATAGGAAGATAATGACTAATATACACCATGGATTGATATACCACATATCCCTCCACCATAGAACCCTCAGGTCGTGCTCTTTGTCTAACCAAAGCCTTCAAGGATTTCAAGTGCCTCTCGACCATCCACATTGACCTTGTGTGTACTGGTCCACACATTTCAATCTCCTCAACTTGGTGTATCAAGTAGTGTTCTTGTGCATTGAAAAATGTTGGAGGTAGATACTTTTGCATTTCACACATTAGCCGAGGAATTTTTCTCTTCCAATACTTTATTTCATCTTGATGGATTTCTTTCAATGACAACCATCTGCAAATCATTACGCAAGGTTATTTCAATGAAACATAATATATATTTCATTACAAGTAAATTAATACATCATTTCATCAAGTACAAAAATAAATTGTAGCAATTAGATTTTGCGTATAAATCAAAACTACTTACCTCATGTATTTACTAAGACCATATATAACTTGTTTGACATTGTTGTCGAAGTCTTTTGGGAGAGATACAGGTAGAACATACTATAAAAATAAAAAATGAATTGTTATTGGTTTCCAAATTAAACAGAAAAAAGGAAAATTTAAAATATGTATTCAATAAATAACAAACAAAAACGTATACCAAAAAAATTACCTTAACAAAGGTATTCCAATCATGTGTTTTCACCCCACTGAAGTCACCTTTCTTCGTTAAGATATTATTTATGTTTGAAGAAAAACCTGTTGGAAATTTAATTCTTCTAACGACCTCTTTCACATCATTGCTTTGTTGCTCTGTTAATAACCATGGAATATTATTATAATTCCGACCTCCATTGTTATTTGATCCGTCGATCACACTTTTCATTGCATGATTTGATTTCTCAATGTCAGCACAAATTTGGTCAATTTTATCTCTATCATGTGCGCCATCTATGGTTCGCCATAACATTTCTGTCACATTCTTCCCGACATGCATTGTATCAAACAAATGAGCTATTTTTAGGTCCTCATAGTAGGGCAACCTCGCGAATTGAGAAGGATAACATTTCATTCCAGGTGGAAGTACAATATTAGTACCTTCACGGCGACGATGACCTTGATATCAAAGAATAAAATAAATCAGAACAATATTAATTGTAAAATACATTAAAATAAATTCATTAGTTAAAACAAAAATTCCAAACATTACATAAAAAAATAATATATATATATATATACAAACATTACGTACCAGCTGCTCGACAATTATTAATTCTATTATATTCCAACATCCACAACTGAGGTGTCATTCTTCGTGGTTTTAATCTAGTTTCTTCTTTATCATTGAAAAGATGTTTTTCAGTAGTACGATACTTATGGTTCCTAGGGAGGAAGTGCCTAAACTCATCAAACACCATCTTTTTTAAGTCTGGTGAATGATGATACTTCATCTTAGGGCCACAAACTGGACATGAAAATCTACCCTTTGTTTGAAGACCTGCAATAGATGGATCAATAACAATTAATATACTATGAGATCATTTTTAAAACATGCAATATGGTATATATAATTTAGATAATTATGTATCATATTAAAGTGCAATGAAATATTACATACAACAAACATGTGTTAGTCCTGGGGCATCATGAATTGTCCATACAAGCATTCCACAACATTGAAATCTCTTCTGCTTGATTGGCTTAGTGATGTCATACATAGTGATGCCATGCCATAACTGTATTAGCTCATCGATAAGAGGCTCAATATATACATTCATATCTTTGACCTGGTACTTACCTAATTGTTCAAAATTATGGAACATAATAATTACTCCCATGATATATGTATATAAGTAAGTAAATAAATAAAATATATATTTATTCAAACAACGAGAGAAATGAAAATGTTACATTCAAAGAAATAATGTATCAAATACCTGGAATAATCATAGTCAACATTATGTGCTCCCTCTTTATTGACATCCAAGGAGGAATGTTATTATTGATAACGAAAATAGGCCACACTGAGTAAGTAGATCTAAGCTCTCCGAATGGATTAACACCATCAACTGCCAATGAAAGCCTGACATTACGAGGTTCATTTTTAAAATCTACATATTTTTCCTCGATTTCTCTAAATGCAGAACCATCTGCAGGCATTCAAAGAACACCATCTCCACTTCTATTCTTTGCATGGTAATCCATAAACTGTGCTATGCTGTTACACTTGAAAATTCGCTGCAAACGTGGAATTATGGGAATATGACGAAGAACCTTTTGAGGCACCTTTTTGGTTAGTTGATCTGTTCGATATCTACTGGTACCACATTTCGGACATTATGTTTTCAACGCATGTTCTCCATAATATATCATATGATCTTTAGGACATGCATCTATAGTGTTATATTCCATTCCAAAGTGTTTCATAATAGCACGTAGATCTCAATATGTTCGAGGTAAAGTATTTGGTGATGGTAACAAATATTCACCCAACAATCTACAACAGAAACAAAAAGTAGTGTCTTGTAAAGATTATTAATCATATATATATATATATATAATAGTTATTAAAACTGGAACCGCTGACCGGATCGGTGGAGCTAATGACCCGGGTTTCGAACCGGAACCAGTCTAACCGGTAGCGATCAAATCTCAATGAACCGGTCTAATAGTTATTAAAACTGGAACCGCTGACCGGATCGGTGGAGCTAATGAACCGGGTTTCGAACCGGAACCGGTCTAACCAGTAGCGATCAAATCTCAATGAACCATTTTTAAAAAAAATACATTAAATAATTATTTTTTAATAAAATAAATAAATAAATAAATAAATAAAAACTATTTTTAAGATTTGCAACCATGATTCCAAGCCAATAGAGACAAAATATGAAAATTTTGCTCATTTATATACCATGCAAAGGTGAATATATCAAAATGGCAGCAAATGCAATACATATCATCGAAAAATACATAAGCAAACTTGTTGAAGTAATGTATCAGGTTTCTCTTATATTATTCACTGTGTTTTATTGTTGAGTTAATATTATAATATACAATCTGTCCCTGCTCAGATCTGTTGTCAATTCATTGTATCAGCCTTAAAGAAATTTCTGGGTTCAGTATATATATATATATATATATATATATATATATATCAGACCAGCATTTTGAAGATCTTGTATTCTTCATTATCTATGTTTGCTTGGCAATAAATTTCTAGAAAAACATCTACAACACTTAGAGGTATTGAATTGGTTTATGAAACCCACTATTAGTGTGTGTGTATATATATATATATATATATATATATATATCAGACCAACATTTTGAAGATCTTGTATTCTTCATTATCTATGTTTGCTTGGCAATAAATTTCTAGAAAAACATCTACAAGACTTAGAGGTATTGAATTGGTTTATGAAACCCACTATTAGTGCTATTTGTAACAAGTTGAGAGAGCATTACAACTTCAGTAGTCTGCTCACAATGTGTTTGACGAAATTTATCACTGAAAAGATTCATTAAAACCCAGAAAACTTAGTGGCCAGTTTAGTGCATTTCCAAGCGGGAATTTTCTAGTGGTCAATTTATTATTGCCAGTCACATTTTCATTAGGTTGTATGTTGTTGTCCCTTGAGTGGTGTCAGACCATTTGCATCAGTCTTGATGCCATGATCAAATTGCTTGTATGTTGTGTGAAAGGTTTTGTATTTATGCTGCTGCTATGTGTGAGCAGAGAGAGAGGGTCTGACAGTTCCTAGCTGAGTCTGAAATAAGGTTGCTGCTGATTGTTTTGAGAACAGAAATTGTCATCAAGTACACTTGATGAGTTGCATACTGCCAGGGATTTTATGCTAGCCAACCTTGTATTTATCAGTCATCATGTGTATTGTTGCTACTATAAGGTGTTGAGTATGAGTTATTAGACAAGTTTGTTGCTAGTATAATAGAGGAATTTGCAGCTCATGGAGGAGACACTGAGGAATTTGCAACTCATGGAGGAGCACCTAACCGGCCGGTTAAGTACGGAACTGGCTGGTTTATGCATAAACCAGCTGGTTCCTTACTTAACCAGTCGGTTAGGTCTGGTTAACCGGCCAAAACAGGTGAGAATAGGCTATTGACCGGGTTGCAAGGCCGGTTCCAACCGGCAGCCGTCCTGACCGGCCGGTTTTGATAACTATGATATATATATATATATATATATATAGATATAGATATAGATATAGATATAGATATAGATATAGATATAGATATAGATATAGATATAGATATAGATATATATAGATATATAAGTTATTATTTTACACATTTATTACAACTAAAAAAAGGGAAAATAATCAACATTTACATATATGTGATCATATATACATATTGCATACCTTAGGAGTTGTGTCATACATCTGTTCGACAAATTATTCATAACCTTTAAGTTCACCAACAACAATGTAGCAGAGAGAAGAGTTGCATTTGAGTGTTCAAAAAGTAGTTCACTTGACCTTTCAATCAGAGGTACATCATAAATACCGTCACTGCTATCTCCACCATCATCATCTAACTCACCATACAAGTCATGGAGCATTTGATTTGTCCCATCATTAATGTGAACTGTCTCATTACTGTCATCATGATCTACCTCCATGGGATCATTAAAATTACCTTCATCATTCGCTTCATGTTCTTCACCTTGTACAACATCATTTCCAACACTAATATTTGCTGCAATATTCTCTTGTACTAGTGCAACATCATCTAATCTACTAATATTTAGCTGTGGAAGCTGGTTGATCATCTGCAAAAAGTTGGGGGGCAACTGTACCTTTATGAAAATTACAAACATTAATAATTAAACATTAGTGCGCATATAAAAAATATTAAAATAATATAAAATTTTACGATATAATCAAAATGAAGATAGATAATTAATTACCACGGGACGATATTCATTCAATCCACCATCAATGTGCCCATATTTCCTACAATGCACTGTTGCTGTTGCTATTAAAACTCTAACATTATTTCTCATACAACATTTTTTACAAGGGCAATAAACTCTGCCATCACCCCTTTCACCCTTTTGAATTGTTTTTCCAGCTCCAATGTTTTCTTCCATTGATGCAAATTATCCTATAAAGAAAAAAATAAATCTCTCTCAATGGTGTAGAAAACCCAAGACTTGTTGAACTCAATGGGAGCTCAATATATAAGCAAAAAGAAAATAAAAGTGGGCATTTTACAAATTGTGGGCTTTTTACAAAATTGTGGGCTTTTTACAAAATTGTGGGCTTTTTACAAATTGTGGGATTTTTTTATTCTTAATGCATTTTCTGTAGAATACTAAACAGATTTGTCCAAAATTTGAGATGCAAACTGTAGTCTCTACTATGTTTGGAAAATTGGAGGTTTATAAAAGATAAACTGCGAACATAATTGTACCACTATGATAAGAAGCTGTTAGAAGCATTCCTTTTGCTTCACAAACGTGGAACTACCTTAAGAATGCTTATGGTTGATATAAATATTAGAGCATGGAAGTTAAATGTAGTAGTTATGCTAAAATACTGAATAACAACTTGAGAGTGCTCTTCAGATACTATACGAATGCACCAAATTAAAGTTGTACCATTACTAAAGATAAATGGCCAAAAATAGTCAATTTTGATATCGTGAAGTTATGTCTTTCTCGGTAGAAAATTGGGGATAGGATGGAAAATATGAGAGAACTAAGTTCCAAGGACTAAAAAACCAAGGCCAACATAGTTCTGCCTTGAATCAGAGACAAAACAAAGTTGCCCAAAAAAGTGTTTGAGAGCACCCATTGAAGCTCCTATATATAGCAGAGTCAACATTTTCCTATTGAACAAGTTTGTATAGTCAAAGCCACAGCAAGATCAGATAGCCACGATCCTAAATGAGAACCAGAGCCAAAGCTAAGACAGATCCACGTTTAGCAGAACAAGACGGCCATAGCAAAGGATTTGACCACAGAACCAGATCATGAGAGATAGCAAGATTCTTGCTTCCACTGTGGAAATGTAGAAACTGTACAAGGGCTTTGCTTCCAGCAGATTTCATTGTGACAGTAATTGATATGGTGTTGTAAGCGCTCATTAGTAGAATCTTAAAGCCATTCCGGAATTCTTTTAACCTGGAGAGGGTTTTCTGTGGTTATAAATCCTCATGTTCAAATTCCATTGTCGATTGGTTGTGTTTGATATTATGTTTTTACTGTCCGCAGTTGAATTTTCACACAGAAAATTATCAGTCTAAAGCGGAGCAATTTTGCGATGTTTCTTTTGCTTCCTATTGTGAAGTATTTCACTCAGAACTCTACTCGTTGTAACAGAGGTCTTGGGCATAGAACAAGGGACTTGGGTTTTTTGGAATCAAACTTCAGGTTAAGATGCTCATCTGAAGAATGGCACAGTGACCCTTAGCATGGAGTTGGGAGTACCAATTTGAAGTGTAGGCAGGGCATTGTACAATAGACCAGTTAGATTTCTGGACCCTAATACAAAAGTTTCTTCTTCTTTCAAAACGTGTTTCTCCTTTTCTGTAACCAATGTGGGTCATGTTCTTGTTTCAATTGGGGATGGATGAGCATTTTTTATTGCTCCAGATGATCACAGTCTGGGTAGCCTTGGAGGCTATTTGGGGGTGATGAGTCCAATAGGTCTCAATGAACTGTTGCCCTCGCTGGGGAATACTATTGCAGTGGAATTTGATACTATTTTGGATGCTGAATTCCACTATCCTAATGGAAACCAGTACCTTCAGCTCCAGTACCTGTTCACAAAAGAGGGTGCCATAGTCATTCATGCTTGCAGAGAGGGTGAATTGCAGGCATTGCAACAGGAGGTGTTGTTGTTGTTGCATTGGCCACTAGATTGTTTGTCTGGTTCTGTTACAAGCGCAGAGTATTGAAAAGGACAGACAAATTTAGTTCAGATATTGTGAAATTACCTCGTAAATTCACCTACAAAGAGCTCAGTAATGCTACGAAATACTTTTTTTGAATGTGATTGATAATCGATAATTGCAAGCAAGGGTAATCCCCTTGTGAAACCCAAATTTCTGAGCATTTTCTAAAACCTAATGACGGAGACATTGTAATGAACAAGCGCCTAGGTCCATATTACGTCCAAATCTACCAAGCACCAAGATCTATAAAAAAAAATCCACAGTATCTGCGAACTAAGAAGAAGAGGCAAAAAATGTGTTCTTCTTACCTGTTCGAATAGTGGTTGGGGTTTACCACGACAAAAATTTGACAGAGCCCATGTACCATTTCGTATCATTGAAATTCTGGCAGTATCATTCAACTGGGCAAGCACCTGCCTCGGAGCTCCATGACTGAGGGAAAGATCCATAAATGATGCAGAGTCTCCAGCAAGATTTCCCAAAGCCCAAACAGCCTTACACGAACACCAGTTGAACTCAAAGTTGGGTAGTAGTTTTTAAAATCAAATTCCAAAATTACAGACATATAAAGATAGTTGGGAAGAATAATTTTATGCCTCTAAAATAAACGTGCTACCTATTCTCGAACATTATCATTCCCAGAGGTAAGAAGTTCCACAAATATAGGCAGTGCCCCGTAATCAATCACAACCTTTGTATTCTCAGAGGCTCCAAAAAAACCCAAATAGGGTCAACCCTACTACAGGAGGAAGGGCCTGCAGTAAGAACTTACCATTTTGCAAGAACTGAGGGCGAATGCTGTTCTGCAAGAGATGAGGGAGAATGCTGAGGGCGAATGCTATTCTGCAAGAGCTGAGGGTGAATGTTGTTCTACAAGAGCTGAGGGTGAATGCACGCGTGATATCAGACTTTAATGTAGTTTTAAAAAAAAAATCATTTTTATGTAGCGCGTATTTGAATTTTAGCATTTCAAATCATTTTTATTTACATTTGATTTTTGCATTTCTAATACAAGTGACAAACAAATTTCTACAAGAGGTTTAAATTTTTACTAGATAGCCATGAAAGACTAATTAAAATGGCTTAAAATGCAAGTGGAACTTCAAAATAAATGTAATTTAAGGTTCTCTCCACTAAATTTTTGCAAAAGTTCTTACATTATTTAAGTTATCTAGGATATTTTTTTGTATTACACAATCAAAATTAAATAATGAAATAGTTGGGTAGTCTTATTGTTTCAAATTAGGACACAATTTTCAAATGGTGATGAAGTTTCAAGTGATGATTAACTGACAATATTCTCCTTTCCTATCCTTTAAAAACTATACAAGGTTCCCTGTTGCCACATGAAACCCTAACTCATGTAGCAGCATAGGACCAGTCCTCCATTTTGCTCGTCATAAGGTATTTTGCACATATTTGACGACTAGAATTTGCGGATTCCCATTTTCCATGAGGTGCTAGGAAGGATAGAAGACTTAATTTTGACGTTTGAAATTTTTTCAAAAACGTTCTTACGCCCTTTAATTTCCACTTACCAATAATTTTGCAACACTAGTCCTCTTCGCAATTGCAAGGCTGTACTCAAAAAGTAAGGAAAGTTACTTTTTTGGCTCACTCAATGATCCAATTGGACACTGGTGGCCACCCGCCTATTCCACTTGGGGCCCCACCATTGTCTCTTTCAGTTTTTCAGTTTCGGCACAACTTACTATTTTTAGCAGTTTTTCGGGTCCTGAACTTCTGGAGCCGTTTTGAGGCCCTAAACGACGTTTTTTGGGCATCGCGCTTCTAGCGAATATCATTATGTATCATTCTGTTCCAAAATTATATTTGTGGCGAAAGTTGTAGTCCTCGGATAGATCTTTCTAATGATGTATCATGTGCGTCAAACAGAGATAGTATGCCAAAGTTACGTCCCTGGGAAGTTGAAACACCAATTTACCCAAACGAGGCCCATAGTTTTGGCACTTCATCTCCTAGGGTTTGGTTTTTGGATGTTTAGGGTTCTCCATTGTTTCTCAATAATAAATAGGCCCTCGAGCCTCATTGTAACTCATTTCAGAGGCCTGTAGCTACCTCATCTCTCCTCAGAGATAGCTACCAGCGCCCTAGCTAGTTTTATTTCCATTCCGTCTATAAGCAAATTTCAGTTCTTTGATATTAATAAAATGAAGTGTTATTTCCACTGCATCTCTGTATTTATGGTTATGTGTTTATTCTGTTGCATTCCTGCATAAATCCGGATCAATGGTATCAGAGTGGTCTGCTTTTTTCTCGATCCTTCTTTGCATGTCCCCAATGAGGTCGGGGTATAAGGAGTTAGGGCTCAATCTGGTGGAACCTTTGCAAGATCAGCCTCGCAAACCCCGACGAACGCCCATGGGGGACAAAAAGAAAGATGAGGGAGCAAGAGATCCTATCAAAATATTGCTCAAGGAGGCCCTCGAAAGAAAAAGGAACACGATGATGGATAACTTTGCCCAGATCCTTCAACGGCTGCCCACTGGTGGCGCATCTACATCCAACAGCCACTCTAGAGGTGTGACTCCTTTTAAGGTACAAGTAAATTTTGACATTCCCATATTTGAGGGTCAAATAGATGCAGATGTCGTAGATGGATGGTTGAATCTATTAGAAGGATATTTCTCGGTTCATGACTTTTCCGATAGGGAGAAGATTATTTTTGCACTCCTCAAAGTTGCCCCCCATGTCAAGGACTGGTGAGAAAGCCACTGTGAGAAAAAGGACGAGACAGAACCCTCTTTGTTCTCAGTCGTACCCACTTGGAATTCTTTCCTAGACGCTGTCAAGGAACAATACTATCCCGTGGGGAGCTATGAGGACAAGTACATACAATGGACCATGATACGGCAACAAAGGGATCAAGATGTGCATGAGCTGACAAATCTATTCCATACCCTGCGCACCAAGTTGGGTATCAAAGATTCAGAGAAACATCTGGTGCTAAAGTATCGCAGTTGTCTGCATAGATACATTTAGGAGGTAATGGAGTTCCTCGACATCTCCTCGCTTGGTACGGTATACTGGTATGCTGCCAAGATTGAGCAGAAATTCAAACAGAAGAAGCGATACTTTGGATCTACGAATCAAAAGCAAGGGAAAGGTGCTCCCAAACCACAGAACAAAGAATAGAGCCAAGGCATGGTGACTCAAGACAACCTGTCGAAGCCACAAGGAAAGAACAACACTGCAAAGCCAAAGAAGGACATGTAGTGGTGTGAGTTCCTATACAAGAGTTTACCTCGTTAACACAAGCAGGGCCTGGCCGGCGGTCAAGGGTCGAGATGCGTTCGAGGTGACATGCTCTAACCTCGAATTGGAAACACTGGTGGAATGACAAAGGGAAACATATTCTTGATGCAGAGCTTTCCAATGCCACCGTTGCCACTACAAAGATCCAAGGAGGAACATTCTTCTCTTCCACTCCCGCATGTGGGTAAAGGTTCTCTGCATGTCATCGTCGACAATGGGAGCCAAAAGAACCTTCATTTCTTGCATGCCATGAAGCGGTTGGGCTTGCCGTACCACAGCTCACCCACATCCATACAAGATCTTCAAAATGCCTGTCTTAAATGTCGCTTCTATAGCATCAAGCCCTTCACGGATGAGGTATTATGCGACGTTGTTCCTATTGATGTTTCTGATGTATTATTAGGACAACCATACTTGTGGAAGCGTCATGCGGTGTATGAGTCTCGGCCTTGTGCTATTATTGTTACTTTGGGAAATAAGTTGTACAGGATACCAGAGGTACCACCTCCTGCTACTATCTCTTTGGTTACTGCAAAACAATGCAGTAAGCTCATTTCCCAAACCAAGAAATTCATTTTCTTGATGATCCGCCCCTAGGGCAAGAAGAAGACTATGGCCACGACCTCCAGAAAAGGCTCCTCTGCACGACAACAACAAATGGATAAGGTTGTGGAGGAGTACGGGGACATTTTCACCTCACCCACAGGGGTTCCTCTACACTGTCAAGTCAAGCACCCGATTGATCTGACCCCAGGTGCGCCGCTACCCAACGGACCGATCTATCGGTGCTCTGTTCTGGAGAAAAATGAAATCAAGAGGCAGATTCAGGAGCTACTGCAGAAGGGTCACATCCGACCAAGTTCATCGCCCTGTGGGAGCCCGATAATTTATTATTGTGAAATCATAGTTCTAAATTATCTCTTTTTCTGTGAGCAATGTAATCTATTAATTGTAAGTAGATTCATTATAAAAATTCAAACTAATTTTAGCGTGAATGATGACAATTTATATATTAATTGGTTTTTAAGAGTATTTGTATTATGTAGGAGCACTGGAAAGATAAATCAGGACTTCATTTTCTGTTTTCCTTATTTTATTGGGCTGAACTGGAGAAAATTGAATATGAATGGTGAGTTAATTGTAAGATCAATGGGCCAAGGCCATACATCAACATTGACCATAGTGGGGAAGTATAAAAGCATGGATATTCATGCAAGTATAGTTATTAATGTAAGATCAAAGTTAACTCTTAGCTTCACTAAAGAAATAGAAGGCAAAGATCTAGTATCAACTGAAATTCACGTGAAAAAGTAGATGAAAAATGTACAATCATCCAATGGAGAGGTAATCTATAATTATCCAGTAAGACTCTTGGCTATGCCTTGAGACTAAACTAATTCTCAATATTTTTGAATAATCATCCATTGGAATTTAGTAGGAAAACCATAGTAAATCATTGTCCAATGGCCATGCAAAAATATAAAAAAAATAATACTTGTTGGTTGTTTTTCAATAGGTGGATCATGATGGGACCACTGAGAAGGTGGGGGTGTTTTTTTAATCATGGAAGTGAGGTTTAGTAGATTGATAGTCAAGTTACCTTTCCCTACAAATTTTCTCGATCAAGTTATTCATTAATTGAACTTTGATTCATTCCTACTGTTTTGATACACAATCCAATCCACTTGAGTCTTGAGTCTTCATTGATAATGGCATTCATAGGTTGTCAAGAAAGAGGTTATCATGCACATGCACTCTTCTTTTCTTGGTATCTTTGTAACTATGTTCAGCCCGAGTTCTATATTTTTAAATTATCATAATAGTTCGTGATTATTAGGCTTTTATTTTGTCTTTTAAGAATTTTAATTTAATTATTATTAATCATTAAATTAAATATATATATATATATATATATATATATATATACATATATACATATAGTTATTATAGTTATTAAACTTTCAATAGAATTATTAAACTTTCAATGGTACATCAACTTTCATACATGAGAACCCAGATGCGGGTGAAGTTGGTAGTGTTTAACGTGATGGGATGGGGGTGTGGCATAAGGGGAAGCCACTGGCCCACCCGCAAGAGTGCTGTCATTCAATTCTTAATGTCGACTGATCGGCGTTTAATGCCATTTACACATTCGCATGCCGCGACATGACTCAGCCTCCAGTTCATACTTATGGTGGTTTATTGCAGTCGATTCACAGTTGCACGGTAGACTGGGTTGTTATTATGGAACGTCCCTCTGGTCTGAACAGAATTCCCCCACCTGTGAATCTGTGGTGTGCTCCAGGAGCAGGGCTTTCTAATGTTCGCACTGTAACTGGTAAGAGGAGATGTCTCAATTGTTGTTTGGATTTTGGAGAAAATCTCCACTTCTCCCACGCTGGTTCCTGCAAGCTTGCTTCTGTCACCCTGTTGCCCCTCTCGCCTCAGTCTTCTGTCCATATTTTTCCTCCCTGCCCTGTTGTCTCGAGTGCGACTATGTCGCACCTCAGGCAGAGAATGCGCTGCCGAAGAGGCTCCACGAGGCGCCAAATTCGACGCTCTCCCTCCACCTCTGGCACCTCCTCTGCATCTATCTCCCACTTTGACAATCAACCTAGAGGGTGCCTTCTCCGCTCAGGCCGTCACTTTGCTTTCCCCACTCCTTCCGCTCCTCCTGCTCAAACCCACACCGCGCATTTTTCCTTTAACAGCACTCTCAATCAACCCAATGTGACTGTCTCAATTACGGTCGTCTTTCGTGAAGAGCCTTAGGAAATTGTTCCCAGTTCTCGCCCGGCGAAATGTAGCCTCTCGGCGGCTCAGGATTCGGCGCAGTTTGTTGGGCTGAAGCACCCTGATAGTGCGAACGTGCAGGGTTAGATGGGCAAGGCCACGCAGGACCTGGCGAACAAGGAAGCGGTGGGTCAACCTACTGAGAGGCAGGATGCAGTGCAAGTGAGCGAGGCACAGATTACTCCTCCTCCTCCTGGGAAGGTGATCCATTATATTGCTGACCTGTATAATGCTGACGGGGAACCAGATGAACTATGGTGCAAAGTTTTCTACGAACCTCCTGATGAATAGTTCCTCCTCTTCACTCTAGTTTTTTGCTCTATTTCTGCCCATTCTCACGGGCCTGTTCATGTGTTTCCTGCTGTCTCTGAAAATGAATCTATTTTTTTTGCTTCGATATGGTCTCCAGTACTACAATTCTCTAGTTCCCCTGCGCGGGATTTTTCAAATGAACTATTTCTGACTGGTTTCCCTCTTGCAGGGCAGTCTTCAAACTATGGTTTTTTGTTTCAAATGCCACAGCACTCGGCAATGATCAGGCTTCGGCCCGCTGTACTGTACTCCTTTTGTTAATATAATTAATTTTACTTAGAAAAAAAAACTTTCATACATGAGAAAATAGATACTGACAAATGGTACATCATGGCCTGATTAATTTCGCTCAGCAATTTCAAATGGTATAACATTTAGTCAACAGTAATCATCAATTTCTGCACACAGAGACTAATTTCTCTGGAAGCCTCAGATTTCTTTGGTTTGTTATTCTTATAACTACATAGACATAATTAATAGAGAGATTGAGGACAGAAAAAAATCTAGGGCTTAGTCTCCACTACTCAACATGTTTTGTGAGAAATAATACATAGATTGATTTCTCTGAGTGCCTTAGCGTTCTTTGGCTCATTTTTTTAATCACAAAAACAATAAAAAATGCACCGAGGATTTGTTCTTAGTCCGATTATGCAATTTTTATAAGACAGATTATGCAATATTAATAATAAACATAAATTTATTGCAATTTAGGGAAAGCTCGTTCATGTTTTTTTCTTTATATTGGAAGGTTACTTGATTTTTGAAGTAATTTTTAGTAGATCATAGTGCTGGAATATTTAAAATTCCAGAACAACAATGGAGAATAAAACTCCCCTCTTCAACACAGAGAAAATATAAAAAAAAAAATTCTTCACTGGAAACAGAGCTTTCACTGTAAAAACTATTTCATTAAACTTCAAAACTTTGGTTACAAAATCTCCTTGACTGAGGGAATAAAAAAACTTTGACTGCTTCAAAACACAGTTCAACACAAAACTCACACTCTAAAATTTCACTCTATCTGTGCATTTACAACTCACTGCTGTGTGTTGACAAATACTCTATCTCTCAAAAAAAAATGAATGCACTGCTGTGCCATTCAAATTCTGTTTTACACTTCTACTGTGTGTAAAATAAAACTTACAAATCTGAACCATGCACTCAGGCCTTTTCTTCCTTTTATATGCCATGAAACTTTTACAATATATATAAAAAAAACTAAATTAAAATAAAACTTATTTTAAAAACTCAAAACAAAAGTCGTATACCATATGAAGTGTGGTGTAGTGTTAAATAAATAAATAAAACATAAACCAAAAATTTACTATGGCCCACGGCCTTCCTTTTGAATTGTGCATATGATGTATATATGTAAAACATATATATATGGACCTGTACGCACGACATTTTTAAAACAAACATTAAAGAACTTTGACCACCGGACGTCAACCAAAAATTAAACTCTCCTTCAATCAATTTCGGGTGCCAAAAAAATTTGTTGACGTCATCAAAAATGTGACGCGAAATTTCTATTCAATCTGCTTTATGAATTTTCCACGTCCGATTTTGGGCACTCGTACGGACGGCTGAGTGTGATGCAGAATTTCTATTAAATCCGCCTCAGTGAGATTTAAAATCCAGAAATTTCAGTTCTGGGACCACTGTCCTTCAATTTTTTAAACTCTGATCAATCAAAAATGGCAAGCGGCTCTCTGCAACGTTTTTGTTATACTGCGATCTTGACTGATCGCTAGAAATGGAAGGCGGTTGCCTGTACATCAGCTGTAATTAATTTCAACACATAGCATATATTGAGGAAATATTAGTTTGACAAGAATCAGTTATTTCTCTTGAAACTTTAGGTATTAAAAGTCCATGGCACAGATATATCACACTCAAAAATCCAAAGAAAATGGAAGAGCGTTCAATTTTTTTAATCAAACTTTTATTGGTGAAGGGTTAATTTATTACGAGAACATCATTAATGAAGTGCAAAATTTTAAACGTAATGTTTATTGACTAGAAAAATAATGACCAAAACGTCAAAAAAATTTGTGTGACGGGTAAAGAGAAATCCAAATTCCAACCCTGCCTGCCACTTGTTGGTGAGTGGAGGTTATTCACTTTTCATTTACAGCTTACCATGTTACTCATGTTACCAATATTTTCACATGGCTCACTTTTAGGTGACTACTTATTGTACTTCTTCTTTATAAAGAACAATTGGTAGATAATTGTATATATTATTTGAAATCTATAACAAATCCAGGCAACAAAATTACAACAAATAGAAAATTATGCAAAAAATTCACCAGGGCACTACTAATGTGTGGATACCCTATCATTTCTTAGATCCTCATAACATACCAACACCTACTATATTGGTATACACATAATATGGAATTTACCTGAAGTATTTCATATGTATCTAGAAGTAAATAAGTTGTATGACAATTGTTATGGCAGATATAAGATGTGTATTATAGTTTATATTTCAATTTTTCTTAAGTAGCATGCATGTGCGGTTCATATAGTGACTAAAATTACCAAATATATTTCAGTGAAGATGTGAATATGATCTCTCATTAGGTCCTAATTACTTAAAGCATCATTAATTAGCTTTCCAAATGAATAAAATATGTTAACAAATTAGTAAAAACTAGGAAACAAATCATGCTTTAAAAAAATATGGCACAATGAGTCACACTCTGAGATTTATTTAATTACTCATCAAGTGTCGCTACAACATATATATGATCATCATTACCATAGAAATGGGACATGTGACCATCATTTTGGTTTCACCAATGACATTCCACATCATGAGCATTGTTTAGGGTTGATTGTGTTGATTTTTTTAAACAAATCATTTATACATTTTATGGAAATTATAGACACAATTTATAATCACATTACAAGATCATGATGTATGGATATTCCTTATCATTTCTTATATACTCAAAACTTACCAACACCTAATAGATTGATATACACATCATATAGAATTTACCCCTAGAATTCCACATGTATCCTAAAACAAATTAGTTGTATGGAAATTGTTATGGTGCATATATGATGTGTATTACAGTTTATCTTATAATTTTGTTGAAGTAGCATACAACAATTTACATAGTGATATGAGAACCACTCTCTAGAGTATACATCGATTTTGTACACATGGCTTTTCAGTTGATTTTTAAGATATATCATTGGTGATGCTCACATCATTATATAATGAACCATTAAGTTGAACTATGAAATTATTCCTCACAACACACACATATTGATGAATTAATAATTTTTCTCATATAATTTTTTTAATCTATTTTGAAAAAAAATTAAAAATTATATATAATTATTTCTAAGAAGAACAAGAGAGAGTTACTTACCATATCTTCGTAAAACATATAATAGCGACGTTTGGAGGCAATTGCGACGTTTGGAGGCAGCCGTCTAGCGACGCTTTGGGGCATAGTGTCACAATTGCGACACTTTTTCTAAGTGTCGGTATTGCGAGACTTTTCTCTAAATGTCGGTATAGCGACGGTTTCCCAAGATCAATGGCCCAAAGTGAACCCGATAACTTACCTTTTACCTTTTCGGTAAGCATCGCTCTTCTAAACTATTTCCATTTTCGTCCATCGATATTGCGACAATTCAAAATTTCAGACCACATTTCGTCGGAATTGCAACAGTTCTTCCTGGCGTCGATATTGTGATGCTTCTGGAAAGCGTCGGTCTTGTGAAACTTTTGCAATAGTGTCACACTTTTACAATTGCGACACTTTTTCTTAGTGTCGGTATTGCGAGACTTTTCTCTAAATGTCGGTATAGCGACGGTTTCCGAAGATCAATGGCCCAAAGTGAACCCAATAACTTACCCTTTCCCCACACCTTTCCTTTTCATCGTGGCCATTCTCTCATTGAATCCAGATCCGACGGCGCTAATACATTTTCGCGCTCATAAAGTAATCGTTTGATGTTTTGGCAAAGCCGCACGAAATGGGTGGTTTTTCCAAACCACCCACGCTTACGTGTCGCCACCACGTTGTATCGCGTTCGAAAAGCTAGTTTCCGCTTACCACCATTTACCCTCGCGAATACCACTGGAGGTATTCCATAAACCTCACCCGTTTACCCCGAGTTTAATGTCATTTAACTATGGTTATACCATCGAAGGATAACATTAAAATTATTATTTGCATTCAAATTTTCACCTTTTCGCTTTAAACTTGTAAAAACATTGCAGAACCGTTTTTCCTCAAAATCACGCCGTTTGAACCCTGAGAAACTTTGCAGAGCCATTTTCAACCTACCAGTACCATTTTTCGATGCCCATTGCCCTGAATTTCCATTACAAAGTACTACATTGTACTCTGCGAAGCCATTTTCAAAAAATTGAAGACTGAGCACCTCTGCAACGTCTTCAACCGAATTCCGCTGGTTCTCCAGGTACTTTTATTCAAATTTTCCCTCTGAGATTTCAAAATTCCTGTCGATTTCAAATAATTACCAAAGTTACTGCAAAAAAGTGTCCATTTTTTAGGGAAAACTCTGTCAAAATTTCCCTGGAATCCCTAATTTCCCTTTCTCGCAGTTTTTTCCATACCCTGGTCCATTTTGCTGTTGAAATCAATTTTAAATACACGTTTTGAGCTTTAAATTCCTTGCATTTCCTAAAAACCCTGCTCAGAAACCCCATTTTTAGTAGAAATTCACCAAGAAACCCCTGTTTCTCGTAAAGGAACTTAGCAAACCGTTTATGCTTGCTTCGTTCATTATTAAAAATGACCAAGAAACAAGTAAACCCCAAGAATGGAGGCCCAAAATCTCAAAATAAGTCTTCTGCAAAGATTCCGCAGCTTATGTCCTTCAAAATCGACAAACCAACTCTTGCACTCACGGCTGATTCTACAGAAGTGGTCAGACCAGTCCAGCCTTCAGTCATTTCTCCAGAGAAGAGCCCTTTAGTTGATCTGGACTGTAGAATACTAGACCCTAATGTAGAATTTAACCCGCTTGATGTCTGTAATTGGTGCTATGGCAAATCAGTGGAAAAGGGTGACAAAGATATTCCAATTTGGGAATCCAATATGCCTAGATATATTGTCCCTCTCACTCATTCTGTTCCTAACTTTATCAGATTATGCCAAGCCTATTATATGCCAGAACAAAGATGTATTGTAAACAAAGAAAAAGAAACCCTGTTTTACATCACTAAAGAGTCGATAAATTCCATGCTGCAAATGAATCATGACCCCAATTCTGCTTCCCTATCAATAGAAGATTTAACCCAACTATATCTTGACTTGGATTTCAATGCTAGATTCAAAATATACTAGACTTTTTGTCCAAATCAAGTTGATATTCCTAAGTTAAATCCTCCTTTCGACACCGTTGATTTCCCAGATGAAACTAGACAGATTGTCTCAATGCTCTCCTTCATACTAGGATACGCTAGTGATGAATTCACTGATGTGGCTATCCTAGGTTTTCTGTCAACTCTAAGCCCTGGTCAATCACCATCCATTCAGTTCAATTTTGCTAGATTTATTGCTGAAAGTATGCATTATCAGTTATCCATATTATCAGAAGAAGGAGTTTTTAGATACTCCTCTTATCTACTCCACCTCTTCCTATATTATCAAACAGATAAGTTTCCAATTGAATGTAAGAAAGTGGATGCAGAAGGAAAATTTCTATCAGTAGTATTTTGGTCATCTATTTTAAGGAAATGGAACAAAAAGTATAGTTTTACAGATTTCAATGAATCATTTATAGCCCCTGCTATGTATCTCTTGGAAAAAGAGGAGATCCCTAGGATCAATGATGAGACAAGAAGAATTCTGCAGTTATCAGAGAGCTACAAAACTAGAGATTGGTATTTATATAAAAATCATACAAAAATCAGAGTGTATGGCTCATCCCTGGCCCCATATAAGTTACCCAGATTTGTTACTACAAGAATATTTGCTTTAGAATATCTGAGACAACTATTTAATGTAGATGAAATCCACTTCATAGGTTTCAAGAAAAAGACCCAATTTAAGCTGAAAAATCAAATTGGGCCATTCATTGTGAATAACAGAGAAGCTGCCAATGAGATAAATGTCAAACTTAAAGATTATAAGTTCCCATGTAGTTTTACATGGAAGTATGACCCACGAGGTATTTTGAGTGCAATAAGGGTAAAATGTAAGTTGCCTGTTTACTTGCATGATCCTAAGCCCCATATTGAAAGATATGTAAATAAAATTGAATGGGAGCCAAACACCCTATCTGATGATGATTCACAGGCAGTACAGGTACACAGTGGCAAAGGCAAACAGATTGAACAGACAGTACAGGTGGCTTCTACAAGCAAAGATACTGATAATGTACATTAAAGAGACAGAGAAGGAGATAGTTTCATAGCTGAGACTATTGAGGACATAAAATTTAGAACTCCTTATAGTAAAAGAAGAAAGTCAACAGAAGAAGAAAAGGATAAGGCTGTAAATATTGATATAAATGATGAAGCAACAAGAATAGTCACTCAAACATTAAAAGAGCTTCAAAATGTAAAAATTGGAACACAACAAAAAGATATAGTCATGAAGGAAAACCAGGCTACTGTCGATTTGCCTCCTTCTTAGGAAACTGACAATACAGAGTCAGAGATTCAGATCAGATTCAGACAGATTAAATAGAAGAATGAAGAGCTCAAGAATCAAGCTCATTCTAGATTTCTTAAGGAAAAGCCTGGAAACAAAGACAGGCTTCTTTCAGCATTTGATTATTCATCCAATAAATTGGTAATGTCATTCTTGAAGCCTATAGTGGCTGAGCCAAAATCAGTGGCAGATTATTCCAAAACAGATCTTGAACTGGATGCAGATGTCATTCATGAATTAGATCAAATTGAATTTCATAGGAGCAATACTGAAATGCTATATTCCAAAATTGTCAGTAAAACTATGAAATCAATTAGGCTTGAGAAAATAGTGCTCAACCTCCAAAATCAAATGAAGTTGGACAAAGCCTCACTGTATGCTAATAATTTAAGAATAAAAGCACTAGAAGATATAGTGATTGAAGTAGGGGGTGACCCAGCCAACATTGAAGGGGAAAAATTCTTAATTAAACAGAAAAATGAGGATATAGCTGCTCTTAGAAAACAGTTGAAGTTGCCTCAGAGTGAAAACTCTCAAGCAAAAGAAATTCTACAGCAAAAAACAGAGAATGATGATTTAAAGCAGCTTGTACATCAAATGACAGATCAAATAAAAACAATGGAAAGTCAAATAGAAGCTCTAATGAAAGATAATGAAGAACTAAGAAAAGCACAACCAATGGTCATTCCTACAGTGATCCCCACTGTAAACACTGCTATACCATCTACTTTGGCAGAACACTTGGCACCGAACGGAGTACTGCCAACTGCAGTGCCAATTACTTCTCTAATCTCTACCTCTTCTTCTTCATCCTCACAGAGGACCACACCACAAGACCAAGATAAAGAGATTCTTAGTTTGAGAGGCACTATCAAAAATTTGGAAAAATCCAAAAATGATGCCTTGACTACTTCTAGAGGACATGAGCAAAGGGCCGATCGACTACAAGAACAGGTAAATATTCTGCAAGCACAAGTAAATCTTACAGATCAAGTGGCCTTTATAAAAAGTCATTTATGGACCAAAATTATTGATGGCATTCATTCTCAATGGCCTTCAATTCGGATAATTTATGAACAGAGGGAGTTACTTCAAGTTGCTAGTGCAGAGATTGACAAGACTAAGAGGGAAATTGACAAAAAACCAGCCCAAGCAATCCAACTCATAGCTTTTTTCAACAGTAAAACCAGGGAAGAGTTGGAAGAATTGAAAATTGTTGATAGAACAGAAACCATTCCTCAAATCAAAAAGGTCCTCAACAAAAGAAACATAATGAGTAATCTAGAGGACCGGTGTAAAGACATGAATTTATCCATCTCAAGATTTTTAGCCAAATACAAAACATTGTCAGAAGCAGGTTTGCCTGATATTCATGCATTGAATGACAAGTTAATGCCTCGGAAATATTATGATCTAAAAATCAGAAATCATGCAAAAGAGAAAGCCAGACAACAACTGCCTCAAGGATCACCAACAGGCAGAATACTTCTTTAGTATTTTGAAAATCTGTTCTTTTTAGATAATGAGATCAGGCATATGTTCACTATAAAGCCTAACTTTTCCAAGTATACAGAGGCAGATGAAAGTTACAAAAAATTGAAGACTATGAAGATCCCGTCTGCAGAAAAGTGGCAAGAATTCACAGATCTGCTGTGAATTTAATGGATAAAAAACAGGAAATTCACTTGGAAATTCATTTTTTACTGTTACCTCAAATGGTAAAAATACAGGGTTAAAGTGCACAACAACAATCAGTTCAAATTAGAATAAACAGTTCTATTTTTGCTTGTAAAAAGGTAACAGCTTGCAAACTGTTTTGCAGCTGTCCCTCTTTTTAAGTTTTCTTTCCTATTTTTGATTAAAACATTATCTCAATTCCTAAGATATTTTGTAAACATTTTTTTGTATAAATACTTCACAATTCAAAGTATTCAGTGTGAATAAAATTTCTCAAGACAACTATAGTTCGTGCTCTCTACTTGGCATTTTAATGTTTTCTACTTTGTTCATGCTCTCTACTTGGCCATTAGCCTGTGGGTGATATGGAGTTGTAATCTTGTGCTGAATGTGGTAGTTTTGCAATGTTTCAGCTAATTTATTACCTACAAATTGTGGTCCTCCATCTGTGATTATGTCCCTTGGGAGACCATAGCGCACAAAGATTTGGAAAAGAAACTGTACTATAGAGTCCTCTGTAGCTTTTGAAACTGCCTCTGCTTCGATCCATTTAGTGACATATTCGGTTGCAACTAGGATGTATGTTTTTTGGTTTGAGGGAGGACTAATAGGGCCAACAAAATCAAGTGCCCAGCGTTCAAATGGTTCAATCACTAGTTGAGGGTTCAAAGGCATTTCATTAGACTGCCCAGGGCGTCCTTCCCTTTGGCAGCTATCACAGGCCTGCATGAATTTTTTGGCATCCTTAAAGATGGTAGGCCAGTAATAGCCTGTTCGTAAAACCTTATGGGCAGTTCTACGGTTCCCAATTAGATCCCCTTCTTCAATCTTCTTATTTGTAGCTTAAGGATTCTTAAGTTACCTTTTGCTCAGATTCCATCCACTCCATCAAATCAAGCCTATACATAGCCTTAGAAGGTCACCTATCTTGCCCTTAGCACATTTTCATCTCTGAGCCTTATTTCTTAGTTCTACTTGCCTAGAGAGTTGACTCCATTGCCCAATATTCTGGTAGATCCTTCTGGTTTACCTTGAAATATCTTTATTCCCACCAATCTTTTAAAATCAAACCCAAATACACAATCATAGCTAGCCTAATATCTGTTACTAAAACAAAGCTAAATCATACGGAGAGATCCCTCTCTAGAGTTCAAGAAGGATAGATCTTGAATTCCCAAAGAGGTTCTTGGTTACCCCTGGTGTTCTTAACTACAAAAATCCCTATCCCACAACCTGAGAATCACTAGGGTGATAACAGGCCTTGGGGGTATTATGATCCTTGGAGGAAACTCCCACGGCTAGAAGAGTTGACAGAGAAAATTGGATCGAGTACAAAGGTGTGGCAGGTGGGTTTTACCCTGTACCAATTGTTATGGTCCATATATGATGTGTATTACAGTTTATCTTATAATTTTGTTGAAGTAGCATACAACAATTTACATAGTGATATGAGAACCACTCTCTAGAGTATACATCGATTTTGTACACATGGCTTTTCAGTTGCTTTTTAAGATATATCATTGGTGATGATCACATGATTGTATAATGAACCATTAAGTTGAACTATGAAATTATTCCTCACAACACACACACACACAAAGCGTCGCTATTGTGACGGATGCCTCCAAACGTCGCAATTGCAACACTTAGACATTGTGTTACAATTGCGACGCCTTGGAGAATAGGGTCGCCATTGTGACGTCTTCCTTCAGATGTCACAACTGCGACACTTTGTCTAAGTGTCGATATTACGACACATTTCTCTAAATGTCGGTATAGCGACGATTTCGAGCGGGATTGAAAAAATTTGGGGAAATTTCCTACATTTGGTCAAAAGTGTCGGAAGCAAGTGTCGGAATTTCCGCCAAATGTAGTAGTGATGGCATATCTTTGAGAGACATAGTCTCCACGATAGCTTCATTAGACGGAAAAGCTTCTCTCAAAGGATCAGGCAAATCTGCATCACCAAGCTAAGGTGATTGAGAATAAACATCAAGAGCCATGCTCAAAGGAGCATGATCAACAAGAGGAGGATTGGATGTGGCAATGATCTCAAAATAATTGATTTCAACTGGGGTTAGAGGCATCGATTCTCCAAAATAGGCAACCTGTTCAGGAGAAGGGATGATTCATGGGTCCTCCGACCTAGAGATCATATTGACTTGAACGGTGTTCGGTGGTGGAATGGGAAAAATACCCATGAGAACAGGGTCCTTGAAAGGACCAGGCCCTATATTGTCGGGGGGATTAGGAATTTGATCCACGTATAGTACGTTGTTCTCAGAGGATGAGGTAAATAAAGACAGTTGATCGAAAATAATAATCTTGCCCTCATGTGGAAAATTCAAAAGCCGAAAGAGGGTGGACAGAACGCACAACATGGCGTGGGTCCAACTGTGACCGAGTAAAAGATTATATTTTAGTTTAGCATCAACAACTTCCACTTCGACGTTGACTGTCTTACCTTGCAATGTAATTGGTAGACTTGCGAGAACACCCAAGGGTTTTGATTCCCTTCCATCGAATGCCTCAAGGGCATTGGGAGATGAAGTGAGGGCTAGAGAGCCAACGGCCTTCCAGCAAGAAGATGACATAACGTAGGTAGAGGCACCTTCGTCCACAACGGCTCTTTGAATGTTGAGGCCATTGATACCGACTTGTATAACAAGCGTGAACTGGTGCGGAAGTCAGGGGACAAAATTCTCTAGATCGAAGGTGAGAAAGCTAGAATCAGCAGGATCAATTCCGCCGATCGCAAATAATAAAGCTTTCTGTTGATATGGACAACTCTAAAGCACTTCCAATGCGTACATCACGGAAGGCACCTATGCCAAATCCTCAACAATGTTGTAATGCTGAGCAGCACAGGCGTTTGGATTATAGGAAGACTTCCAGAGAACACCTCTGGAAGGTGGTCATACAATGGGCCTTTCAATCTCAAGAGGACTAGAGGCAAGTGGGGAGGAGGGCCATCAACGACTTCCTTCCCAGCTACCTGGCATGATCCGGCATAATCCTTCGATCGAGTGGCAATAGAAACAGGTGCAGCACCATTCATCATGAAAACTTGAGACCCAAACAGTGCAGATGGTGAAGGCTGCTCGACCATCTGGGTCTGCTGAGATGGAAAAGGTTCCTTAAGAACTATCGGAGTTCCCTTAGAGCCCTTAAGAAGTTTACTAACCTCGGATCGATATTTGGTGTAGTGATATTCATCACATATCAGGTAAGGGTACTTCGGTTTTCGTTGCGAACCATCATCATCACATGGTTTGGATGATTCTGGTTTTGGGGCATCGGATTTGGCTTTGCCTTTGCCCTTCTTCTTCCCTTTGGAAGTCTTGTCCACAGGATTGGCCTAAATGGTGTTGACCTCTGCGGTCTTACCAGAATCTGAAGTAGTCTGAGGAGCAGAATTGTTGGAAGAATTCGATTTCTGCTTCCCATTGGAAGACTTGTGAGAAGTCTGGGAGACGTAACCAATAACACCGTCTACTGATGGAGTAGCCAGTGCTTTAGAGGTCCCTGGCCGCGGGGCATCAATCAAGATGTTGTATAACATGTTGGACTGATATTACACTAAATCAAGGTACTGGGCACGAGCAATGGCTTGTTCCTCGGTTACACATGCCCCCATAGCAATGTATTATGCAATCTTGTTGATAAAGGAGGTAGTGAACCAGTGAGTTAGAAGCTGATCAGAAATGTCAAACTTGATCAGACGATGACGATGTCTCCACTCATAAATGTTATCTGAAATATGAGTGGCTTTGTCTTGTTTCAAATATTTCAGGAGATGCGTCCCAGCTTTGTAATGAACCGGTAACTGGAAATGCGTCAAGAATGCCATAGCTAGAGTATTAAAATCTTGAAAAATACCACGGGGCAGCTCTATATACCATTTAGCAGCAGCGCCGGTGAGAGTGCGCTGGAAAATATGTAGACAAATCGAGTCATCTATCCAAGAATTCGAAGAACACCACAAGTGGTATGTCATGACATGTGCTTGGGGTTCTTCTCCAAATTTACCCTCAAACTTAGGACAGTCACCAGGCACCTTCGTCGGAACCGGAGGCCAATATGGATTATGAAGAATCATATCATTAGTCAATTTGGATACATCTGGTAACTCCAACGTGGTGAGAAAAGGTAATTGAGGGTTAAAAGGCATGCCAGGTCCCGGATAAGGACTTGTACCTGTACTCCATCCTGGTTGAGCATAACTATGCCCCCATTGGTTCTGTCCTGGAGGATTCTTACCATAGGGGGTATAAGCCAGATAATGAGGTTGATATGGTGGCTGATAACCAGGATACGGGGGTTGATAACCAGGGTACTGAGTCTGATTATATGTGGGCCCATTTTGAGCAATATATGGAGTATAAGTATAGCTTGGTTGTTGAGAGTAATAACCAGAACCTTGAGGTGGGTTGTAAACCGATCGACACTGACCTTGAAGGTAATAGCCGCCTTGAGGTCGAACAGGCTGCTGGTAAGTGGGGCCCTGCTGAGTCGAATAAGTCAGGCGCATAGGTGGATTCGTTTGTGGCATAGAATAGATCGACTGCTAAGCAGGGTTAACAGGCTGTGTAGGTTGTCCCGGTTGAACAGATTGACCTGGTTGTGCAATTTGTCCTGGTTGAACAGGTTGACCTGGCTGATGAAGGACACCGGGTTGCCCTGGTTGAACAGGTTGGCCTGATGGCGAGAGTGGGCCAGGTTTTTCCTGATAACCAGTTTGACTTGTGACAGAACCATAAGATGGCCCTGGTTGTGCAACATTTTAACCAGTCAGAAAATGAGGCTACTGAGCTTGCACCAAAGGTTGAGAAGGATTGGTTTTCCACCCAGGACCATATGGTGGTCCAGGTTGATACCCCGGTTGCCCTGCTGGTCCTTGAGGTTACCCTGGTTGGACCACAAGGTGAGGCTGCAGAGGTTGACCTTGAGGATTGTAAGACTACCCTTGTGGGCCGTAAAATAATCCCTGCGGGCCCGAAGGTTGTCCCTGTAAGGGTTTTCCTTGCGAGTCGTATGCATAACCTGGCTGGGCTGAAGGTTATCCCTGGAAGGGTTGTCCTTGTGGGCCAGAAGCATATCCTTGTTGAAACAAAGGTTGTCCCTGTAAGGGTTTCCCTTGTTGATTAGAAGGTTGCCCAGCCTGGGTAGATAGAAAACCATTAATATACTGATAAGCCTCATGAGCAGGAAAACGAAGGGGTTTCCCTACTCATCATATTGATATGGAAATACGTAAATTGGGGCACCATCCACTCCATAATGGGAAAATTAAGGACGATTAAGGTCTTGAGAGGACTGACCAACCTCGGAGATCGACGGCTGCAAAGATAGCTGATACTCCTCAGGAGAAATGATCTAGGGAATGGAAGAAGCTATATAAATGTCTTCAGGAACTGACGAGGTCCTATTTGACTGAGTAGTGACAACAGGAGTAGATGCAACCACACAGACAGTAGGTCTAACAGGTGCCGATGTGAAAAAAGGAGATACTGTGAGAGGTTTCTATGGTGACATCCCTAGCGAGGGAATGGTCGAATTCATAGATGGAGTCGATATTCCCATAGAGGCAATAGCAGCCATGACCTGACTTAAAGACCTGTATCCAGCTGGGAGCGTTGGACCAAGTGAAGACATAACAGAAGGTTTGTGGATGTATTCAGGAAAAAGATGGTAATATTCACCAGAAGTAGGAATTCCCTCACTAGGAGAAGGACTGAATGAGTCCATATCTGACCCTGCCGTAAGATCTTCTAAAAGACGATGGGGACTAGGAGGTATGACTGTATCCAAAAAGGTTGATCCCGATGTAAGAGGAGGGAAGTGTTCCCCTACTCCAAATCCAAACCAGGCATTGGACAAGGGCCAATTGAAGTCAACCGGTCCTCCAAAGGGAAGTTCAAATATAACCGATCCCCCGTCAGGAAACTCGGATACAATGGGCTACTGATACTTAGCAGAGGACTGGGAGACCTATGATGAATCGTCTGTATAAGGACTACCAGTAGATGAAATTGATGGTTCCGCCACTCTGACTATAGCAAAAAAGAGAAAGAGATCAAAAAAGACGCATGGGCAAACCAAGGCAAACAAAAACAGACCGAAAAATCAATCTCTAAATGGGCGTATGATCGTAGGTGATTAATTTTACCACATTGAAACTAGAAATTTTACTGTTTCATGTTTTAAGAGTCTAGAAACGAGTAAAATATGACTCTATCACTTTCAGTTTGGAAGCAAGCATGAAATGACAAGCGCTTGATGATCTTTTCAAGTTTTAAGGAGTCATTAAAGATCAAAATGACTGCTCTAGTAATCTAGGTAAATGGGTGTACCAGATATCCATGAACTGCCATATACACCTTGGTAAAAATGAAAAAGAAATCAACCAAGGATTTGACGTACGTGTAGGTAATCTCCCCGAATGCTGTGTCCGATGTATCACGGGTAAAAGGCAGCAGACTCGGCTTCCTACAGATAAATGATTGCAACCTAATGGGGTCTCCCTTGATATACTCGACAGTACGGGGAACACAAGTCCATACTAGTGCTATCTGTAGCCAGATGGCGAGTGACAGCTGCTAGGCTTAAAGACGTCGAAACACGTCTCTACCTTAGACTACTAGATATTTCATTAATGTTTCAATGTTGCCTTAGGTTAATTCAGTAAATTTTAAAGTTGATCTTCAATTTACGTTTCAATTTCAAGGCTCTATCGAATGTTGGATCTCATAAAACCTCTAGATTCAAATTACATGCCACAAAATATCATTGTGTTCAATGAAGAGCTATCTACGGGAGAGTTGAGAGCTTTCAAATGACAACAAAATGAACACACAAAAACATCCACTACTGTTTCCAATGCAAGCTAATGAAACTAGAAAACTTCTCTCTAGATTTATATAACACTAGTAATGCGAAAGAGCTTTCAATTTTCACTACGCCAATCCAAATGCAAAAGATCTTGTTTTTGTATTTTTCAATATATTAGAGAAAATGCACTAAATGAATGAAAAAATAATGAAAACATCAATTCGAGAAATGACAAAAAGAGAGCTGAAACAAGCAAGTTTACTCAATCCAAACGCACACAATCAAGACTCAAACTGATGACGAAATCCCTCAAATCGAGGAAGAATGTCGAAAGAGACTCAATCAAACTGTGTAATCTAGGCTTGGAGTAACACAAAGCGAAACTGAACGAAAGAGAGAACAATCACTCAATTAACGCAATGATTCAATGGAATCTAGCACAATGAATGCAAAGAAGTGAAAACAAAGTTGACCGAGAAAGCAAAGACCCAAAACTCCTATGGGAGGCTCAGCACACTGAAGCACCTAGAAGCCCTAGGGCTAGAATGAAAAACTGGTAGAAAAAGGTGAACAACCGGAGGACAGGGGCTAAACACAGTAAAAAATGACTTCAAAGCACTCAAGTAATCATAAAAAATGAACCAGGACCAAAATTCAAGCTCAGAAAGCCCACAAAAAGGAAAACCCTAATACCAAGTAGGGTTGGCGCACTTGTTTGGTTGTAATCTGCACCTAACAGGGGTTGGTGCAGGTGCCTAACCAGCAACAAGCACCAGTCAGCGTGACTGTCAAGAGAAAAACCACGCCAAGCCGGTTTACCCTAGTAAAATGATAAAAATGGACAAACTAAGACTAGATTTGGTCTTCTGGGGTCTGAAAAAGGGTTTAACACCAAGGGAGGTGAACCAAAAAAGCAGACTACTCAATCAAATGCCAAAAAAAACAACCCAAACGGAAGAAGGACTAACTCCCACTGATCCCGAGTGCAGTCACCAAATTGTTGAGGCGGTAAATCCCCTCTGCGGACAGAGTTTATCTCACTAGCCCTAGAGTGGGTCTAGCAACAATAGAAACATGTAATGATGTTGGTTCCTAGTTACAAGAAAGACAAAGATCGTGATAAGTAACCTACCTCAAATCCCACACTATTGTTGTTGAGGAATAAGTGGTGCTCTTCGTCCCTAACATGACAGATCACATTCCTTCTGTTCGCCATGTCCGGACACCTATACACATGCAGAGAAACGACGACATACAATGTAATACTTAAAGCATGTAACTATATATTAGTCATAGAGGATATAATTCGTTGCATTACATAAAAGAGTAGACACACGAATGGAACCAAAATCAGAGTCGCTTACATTAAAGATGAAAAAAAGGGAGATTACAACCAAATTCTCTGACGCCAAGATCTTCCTTCGGTGGGGCTTGCAACGGAGCGCGTCTCAATGAAGCCTGTCGGGAATCTGGACAAAGCTCTCTCTCTTACGGGGTTCTCCTCGGCTCTGCTCTCAATAGTCATCCAGCTATAGTTTTCCTCCCACAAGTTCACCTAGCTGGCAAATAGAGAGGGTAGGCTTTTATATAGGGAGGAGGAGCAGTTAGGCTCCCTATAATCATGGGGAAGAGTACTATCTCTTAGGAAGGTTCCATGAGAGGTGGAAAACCACTTCCTAATCAGGGAGATCCGGAGGCAAACAACCCAAACTCATTTTGGTGATCCATTCTGAGTTTGTTAAAACCAAATTTCCACCTTCTATATTAAAAATACTTTCCTTATAAGGCTTGGTGTGGGCATGAAACAGGGACAGAGTGCCAACTAGCGCGCCCACTATGGTGAATTTTCCCCATTGGTGCGAGGGATGAACTGGCTACCCGTGCCAATGCCAAAACATGGATTTTTGGGTTTTTCCAGAGGAATTGTTCTTCAAGAGAATTCTTGTCCTTATGTAGAAGGATGCCATTAAGGTATTTTCAGGACATTTTACTGCTCACAGGTCACGGGAATAGTCCTCCAATGTACGGGACAAGTTATTGCATGGACGGTGACAAAATTTTGTGTAACACATAACAACAATTGACTCATGAACTATACACATTCTTTCAAAACCATGTAGTATGCTAAATTTCAAGATTTCCTCTGTTGGCACAGTTCCATACTGTGTTTTCTGCAAGTTTTATACCCCATAACAAATCATATATTTAATATAAAATATTTTTTTGTTCTATTAATTATAGACGAAGCTAAGTAAAACAAGATCGATAAATGCTTACGAATTCCAAAATTAATTTCTGATATGCCAGCATATACTCACAACCCATATTTAACCCAATGTCAATCAATTCGTGTGATGGTTATTCGTTGTATGTTAGCACATGTTTGAAGACATTCAATAATGATTTTTGTAAAACAACGTAAAATATGCAAAAATGAAATTTAGTTAAGTTGTTATAAGTAAGTAACGATTACTCACAAACTTAGATATCAACCCTTTTCTTCCTTGTCGTCCTATTTTATGTGTTGAATGGGTTCCATTTTCTTTTCTTTTCTGCAAGAAAAATACTTGACAAATAATATTTAATGCTAAATTTTTTATTTATTGTACCTAATGATCAAAAAATTCAATGATTACATATTACATTTGAAGCACGTTGTTGTTGAGATGGATCCTCCTACGATGCAATTTTATCCATTTCTTTGACCATCTCCTTGTACACCTTTTTGGACATTCCTACTGGCATATTTCTGATATCAGCTCGTTCATATTTTGAGATTTTCGTAATCTTCTTGAAAATGTAACATGACAATAAACTATTTAATTTTTATATTGATATATGTAAGGAAAATATAACAAAATTGATATTTATATATGATATTTATAAATAATTCTAGAAAAACATTTAAAGGAATATTACTTTTTCATTCCTTCTTTTTTGTTGTACGTTTTTTCTATTAAAATACTAACATGTCTCATTGACCAATTCTCTAGAAACTCTTCATATATTTTAGATAAAATTTTGTTCTTAGAATAATTGGATTTATTTTTGTATTATAAGTGGAAAGAATGTCTATACATTCATTCCACTAGATCCCTCAAACTTTTGTAAAAGTTTTTCCCCCTTTCGTTTGCAATTCATGAGCTAAGAAGAAATTCATTTTCATTTGCATGTTCTATTTGTTCTCTTTTCTTAGAACAACATTCCTTTTTTGAGTTGTTGGTCCTATAGAACATTAAATAGATGTGAATTAATAGATTGTTGGACACATGTTATCTAATAATTTTAAGTATATTATTAATGAAAATTAAAAAAAAAAACTCATATTGGATCGATAGTATTTTTTTCATTCACTTGATTCATCCTTTTGAATTTTTTCCATCAAGCTTTTACGCTCTTCTGGTCCTATATTAGAAATAGTTTTATCAAGCTTCGTCATTTTGTGGCTCTGTATGATACACAATAAACAATACATATTAGTTAAACTTACATATAGTTCAAAAATAATATTTTTTGTAAATAATTTACAAAGAACTTGTCTTTTTTTCTTTTCTTGATGTGTTATCAGTATTTTTGTTACTTGATCTCTTGTCATCCATTTCTTTATCAATATGAAACATGTACCATATCATTCATTAATATATTTTATAAATAAATTGTCAAATTTTCAGGTAAAAAAAAAAATCTCAAGAAACTAGTGCGCCATTCATGGTGTATGCACCGATGTCTGTGCGCGGTGGTCTTATAAACACACCGCACAAATATTATAATACACCGTATGGTGCTCTATGTTAACAAAGAGAACCGGTGTGTTACATGTTAACCACTGCACCAGTTAACACAAAAAAATAATAAAAATCATCCAGTGTTAGTTTTTGTAGTATAAATGCCTCACGCAAACAAGGGACTACCATATAGTGATCTCTGTCAACTAGGAGACCCAGTGTGGTGCGTTATATGTTACATGGTGCACCAATTAACACACAAAAAAAAAAAAAAAAATTGCGAAACAACACATGTGCGGTGTGCCATAATCAAATAGCGCACTGGTGCCCTATTTCACATATGGCGCACTAATTAAAAAAATTGTTTTTTTATTTTTTATCACATAGTACTTGCGCAGTGCGCTGGGATAATCCAGTGCACCAGTGCACTAGGTTACACTGGGTGCACCGATAAAAAAAATGTGTTTTTTAAAATTTCACGCAAGGGCCGACATGGATTGGGATCTGACTATGCAATTTGTCCCATCGGTTGGATGTCATAGGCCTATATATAGCAATACAAACCCTATAAATCTAAAATGAAAATCCCTAATTCTGAAATCACAGAAACATGGACAAGAAAGGGCAGAAACAAAAAGAATGAAGGATTTGGGGTAAAAATGGATTTTTTTTGTTTCTGAAAATGAAAAACAAATTGAAATTTTTTTCTTACTGCGTAAAAAAAACTACAAAAAAAAGTTAAAAAAAACAATAAAATTTAATCATGAGATCATTTGAAATTCTATGCTACAGGGTTTGAATCACCAGAGGTTTGAAATTCTGATTTTCTAAACACTTCTGTTCGAACGTATTTCGCTTCTCCATAGTGCTCTCGTGCTCTCTTACTCCAGGTATGTCTCCTGCAAATCTCAGGCTGCAATTTTTTGCAAAAATAGTGAAATAATGAAAAGTGTTTAGTATTTAAAGAATTGTTTTATGAAATTAGATTTTCGAAAATATTTTTCTGCCCATTTTTCAATTTACCTCTTTTTTTTCACTTAAAGAAAATAGAGTTGCATTTTTTTATTTGTAGTTATTCGTCACGGTGCATCCATTTATAACACAGAACCAGTGTGCAGTAACTAAAATGCATCGGTGTAGCTATTTGTACATTAGCACCGATAACAAGAAGTCCATTTTTAAGGCACCGAAATTACTTGTAGGTGTGTACACCGAAATTTATGGTTGATTTTTCTCAAATGCGGGGAGAAAATATCATAATTATATCAAATGGAAAATTCAAAATTTAGCTCGTTCCATAATATTTCTCAAAGTCCATCGCGGAGTTCTCCCTATCCATCTTGAGATGCAATATTTACTTCATATTTTATTTATATTTTCATTATCTAATTGAATTTAGGTTTGTTATCCATGTCAATCATGTACAACTTAATTAAATTTATAATGTATACAAATTTGTAGGTTCATGCAGATTCAGAATCGAGTTCAGATGCACAAAATATTCAAACAGCTCCAAAACATCGGAAGCTCTTATCAGGAGCATACCGCAAGGCGCATTTGGTAGATGAAAATGGACAACCGCTTCACCCTTCCATTTGTAACAATATTGCATCTTCTGGCCACAATCCTAGGAAAATGATGGTAATAATTATAATTTTTTTGCATATTGATTAATGTAATTATTTCAACGTCAAACCAATTAATCATGCATTATTGTCAACATGCTTACTAATTGATATCATATATTTTGTACTAATCATGTTCAAATATATTTTTTAAAATTATTAGGATTCTAGTGATGATGAATGACTTACCTACCATCTTCCATTGCACCCCATGACAATTTCAAATCGAGAGAAGACTGAATTAAGAGAAAAAATCAAAGAGGAACGATACCAAGAATGGTTGAATCAACCACCGTTTCAATTCCCGATATGTCCAGATTCACCAATTAGGAATGGCTATAGCAATAGTAGTTCTTCACAAGCTGCCAATAGAGGAAATCAAATAGAAGTCGGTATGGATGATTACTTAAGGGATACGGCTGCAATGGAGATAATGTTGTTAGATGCATTCCAAAACAATGATCAGCTAGGGGATGATGCTCATATCGCTAACACCTTTTTCGAAAGCCTTAAATTTTCTTCCACCACCCCTCTCTTTGGACCTGACAGTCAGTCAAAGTATAACCAGTTGGGGACAATGATGTTACTGTACAACTTGAAAGCAAATTTTGGCTTGTCGAATGCATGTTTCTAGGAAATTTTGAGGTACTTTACCATAAAGTCCTCCCTTACATAAATTTTAGAAATATAATTAGTACACAATGAACATTACAAATGGTCAATTTTATGAATGTTAATAATTATATCGAAATTAATGTACATTTATTAATATTTTCCATGATCACCAACTATAGGTGATTCAAAGATAAGGTTCTTCCGAGTGATAATGTCTTTCCTGGTAGCTGTGAAGAGGCAAAGAAATTGTTGAAAATGTTGGGTGTTGAGTACATATCATATCATGAATGTCCAAATGATTGTATTCTATATAGAGAAGAATATGCAGACAAAGAGATATGTCTGAAACATGGGCATGAAAGTTATGATAAATCAAAAAAGAAGGGTAAATCGCGTATTGGTCCTCCTTTTAAGGTATTGAGGCACATGCCTATAATCCCAAATATTCAAAGGCTCTTTCGTTGCAAAGAATTAGCTATGTTGCAGGGATGGCATGCCTCACACAGAAGTGAGTTGGGAGTTATGTGAATCCCAAATGATTCAATAGCCATGAAGCATATAGAGGATACATGGCCCAAAAAATTCAAGGATGGATTACGAAGTCTACGACTCAGCATAGCCATGGATGGCATCAACCCATATTCCCTCCAGAACACCAACTATTTTTTTTGGCCTATAGTAGTTATCAATAACAATATCCTCCCCTGGTTGTCTATGAAGAATGAACATCTTATGTTGCCTCTCATAGTCCCTGGTAGAAGACAAGTGAAGAATATGGATGTCTACTTACAACCACTAGTAGATGAATTGAAGGAATTATGGGAAGGGAAAAATGTATACGATTTATCAAGGCCCATCATAGCAGAAGAGAGTTTTACATTGTATGGCATATGTGCTTACACAACACATCTTATCCAGGCTTAGGAGTTTTCTCTAGTAAATTACATGTTTAATTTATTGATTTGTTTATATACGTAATAATATTATTTCACATATTAGTTATTTAATTCATTGTAATTGTTCTGATCTTCATGATATTATTTAACATGCCATGCATAGTAATTGTATACAATAATATCATAGGTATTATAACAAAAGGGTATCTTGGATGTAAATGTTGTGGACCTTCTCTAAAAGCTAGATGGTCCAAGGACTTACAAAAGCCAGTGCCTGATTGCTCCAGGGTATTCCTCGCAGAAGAACAACCTTACAGAAGAGTAGCATCCACTTTCAATGGTAAACGAGAGAGAACCCAAAGGCCTCCAATAACGACACCAACTAAATGGCTTAGAGAATATGAGAGAGAGAAGGAGAAGGAGTTCATAGAAATTCTCGATTCAAATGGCGAGCCTATGTTCGATGATCCAAAATTCTTCGACACCTATGTTGAGAAATTTCCCATTGGGGTGAAAAGGAAATATATCTTTTATAACCTCCCATATTGGGAGCATATTAAGATTACCCACTTATTAGATCCCATGCATATATTTAAAAATGTTTCATCTTCCTTATGGAGTAACATATCATCGAAACAAAGTGACACATTGGTTGTTAGGAAAGATCTTATTACTTCAAAAACTAAAAAGAAACATTGGCCAAGACAATTAGAAAGTACAGTATTAGAGGCAGGCATTGTTCCCTCTAATTCATGGTATTTCAAAGAAGGTGATGTCCCATGGATTTTAAAAAAACATGATCTTTCTTTGGCAAAGGAATTTATAATGGGTGTGAGGGTGCCATCTTCATACGGGTCTTCACTATGGTGTTGCTTCACCGTGGATGACCATTTTTCGGGGTTGAAATCGCATGACCATTTGAATATTCTAAGAGTATGTATAATTTCAAAAGCATGATTTTATTATTTTTTATATTAATTAATTAATTTATCCCATGCAAGGATCATAATACATAACTAATTTTGTATATTATTGCATGTTTTTATAATTTTGCAGTGTCATTATCCTTTGTTCGTGTGTGGGTGCATGAAACATGAATTCCCTCAAGACCTAGGATGTGTCATATCTAAATTATCTGCATTTTTACATTGGATCACATCAAATGAGATTCATGTGGCTAGCATTCCACGGTGGCATCAAGAGATAGTTGAGATTGTTTGTATGTTTGAGAAGGAACTGCCGACGAGTTTCATGGACTTGCAGGTCCATCTTCTAATCCACCGATTAGATGAGGTTGAATTAGTCGGGGCGGTTTCTTGTTGTTGGATATTCTTCTTAGAGAGGTACATGAAGAAATTGAAAGGTTTTTTTCGACAAAGGGAAAAACCCGAGGGGTCTATGGAAGAAGGGTACATATCATATGAGTATTTCTATTATTTAGTGAGCACATCAAGCAGATTGACAACAGACTAGGTGTGGTGATTTGGGACGATGAAAGGGATGAAGACAAAAGAGAAGGGGAGTTGCTCCAAACGAGTGGAGAAAAACGCTTGATAAAGAGTAAGCGACTTATAATTTTTCAAATTTACACAAAGTAAATATTCATGTTGAACTCTTATATAATCTATATTTTGATCTATATATACTATATAATGTTGGCTTTATTTCATCAGCAAATGCAGAAATTGAAGAAATAAATAAATTCGTTCTTTACAATTCCAAAGCGACACAACCGCGGGTCCCATTGTACGAACAAAAGAGGATGAAATGGTATCGTGACAGGAAATAATTCAAATGGTTTAATGGTAGAAGTGTGCCTTATCCTGATCATATAAAATAAAATATGCCAAAAATATGCTCCAACAGTTGGTTTTCTGACCAAGTCAGAGAGAAATACGGTGCAACCAATCGTTACCTACATGCTGAAGAGGATGCACTAAATGTAAGGATTGGGTGCAGCAACTTGGTAATAATATATTTAATTTATATGTACATTTGAAACTTAATAATGCACCTTTCAAATGTAATTACATCTATTTTTCATATTTTAACTGTTGGGTTATTATAAGACACATGACACTATGATTTTTTAACTTTTTTATAATAGGTGAATTTTTCCCCATCTATGTGGGCATATGGATACCATTTTCACATAGAAAATTCGATGCTGAAAACATCACACAAGACTATGGTGTGGAAGTCGAGATCGATCAATCTAGTCGACCTAGCCACCATGATCAAAACCTAGTACGAGGGACTTTAGATTACGTCAGAAAGATACAAGAGATCATTGAAGTGGATTTCTCTTCTTTCTGATGTGTTATTTTTAGGTGCAAGTGGTGGGACACCTTTGATCAGAATAATGTAAAGGAATATCGCGATAGTAGGATGAGATGTATCAACTCTAGAAATATGTGGGATCAAGCTAAGGAGCCCTATGTTTTCCCCAAACACTACAACCAGGTGTTTTTTTACCCATATGTGTTGGATGGGGATTGGTGGTTCGTATTGAGACATGACCCTAGATTAAAACATATTTTTGAGTATCATGCCATGCAAGCTGGAAGATAATGAGGGTGATCATGAGAACCAAGAGTGATATGGTACATGTGTTATTTCACCAAAATTTATACTTTTTAAGATGGTTTTTTCGAAACATTATAATATGTATTTTGAATTAATTGGTAATTTTCATTGTGTTAATGTTAAAATAAATATTTCACTTGATAATTTTCAATTATGTTGATCTCAAAAACAATGTCATACTTTATAAAGTTAATTTTTTTGTATGTAAGATCATAATAAAATAATTATAATTCTAAAGTACATGAATTTATTTGCATTATTTTCTAAACTTTATTATGTTACAAAAATTCATATTATTCTAGATTTATAATTTTGCAATTATTTAAAATTTTACAAATATACAAATTTACAAATTTTAATAAAATAATTTCACATTAATACAATTAAAAGTTTACAAATATTTTACATACAATTACAATTACAATTTTATAATTTCACATAAAATTACAATTACAATTTTAATATTTTACATACAATTACAATTACAATTACAATCATTTCACAATAATACAATTAAAATTTTACAAATATTTTACATACAATTAGAATTACAATTACAATTACAATCTTACAATTTCATACAATTAGAATTAGAATTACAATTATAATTTTACAATTTCACATACAATTACAATTACAATTTTAGAACTTTACATATAATTACAATCACAATTACAATCATTTCACATAATACAATTAAAATTCTACAAATATTTTACATACAATTAGAATTAGAAAATGATAGCTAGTTTAAATGTTAACTAGTTGTTATGTTATTTAATTTTAAGTGACTTAAACATTTATATTCTTGAGAAAAGGATTATCTGATAAACAAAAATAAATTATGTTTTTTCTTAAATAAAATTTATTAATGGAATTGTGGTTCCATAAAAAGTTAAAAGACTGATGGTAAAAGTATTCAAAGAACTGAGAGTGGTTGAACAGAAAACAGTTGAACACAGTTGCCTTTCCTCTAGGGATAAAAAGTGGATCCGAGTGAGGAAGGGGGGTTTTGTTCTAAGAATGAGGATGTGGAGAGTGGAGTATTCCTAAGCTGGTATTAACCAGTGGAAAAAATGTAGCATTCCCTAATCCCGGAGAAGAAGAAGTACTGGGCCAAGGGACTTGAGGTCTCTGCTGGAAAATTCTTTCAACCTACTGGACTCGGTATGGAGCACTGGGGGAGATAAGGATGTAATTTCCTCACTCATGATAGGGTGGACAACAACAGCAAGTCTGGAAAACAGATAAGTACCCATTTACTGGAAACTAGGTATTGGTTATGTTGTCTAGCTATTTGTAAATTCTTGTTACAGTCTGGGATTATTTAATGATGAAATGAAGACTTCTCCATATTGGAAGTGTAGAAATTTGTTATATCTATGTTTCTTTAAATGAATAGTGGAACTTAGATAAAATATATATATATATATATATATATATATATATTTAGAATTATGCAAACTCTAGTTTGTTTCTTAAAACAATAAAAAAAATTGTGTTTACTGTAACAAATGGAATTAGTCAGAACTACTGCTACAAGCATGTTAACATAGGAAACTATTAACTTAGAGTTTAGGGTCGAAACCTCAATCCCTGAGTTGGTTGTTAACTACAATCTATGATAAACACAGACATAATGGTCCAGACATCTGATTAAAAAGAAAGAAATATATTTTGTACCAATACAAGTTAAATGGTGTAAAGCTACTGTAAATAGTAAAATAAACGAAGGAAAAGAAACATCGATAGTTGCATGCATAGTAAACCCCAGAATTGGTTAATAACATGTAAAACAAGATTTACAACGACAACAAATAAACGAGCCAAGCAAGAAAGATACCAAGATTCTACTGGAGTCAAGATAATCTAATTCAAACCATATTCCAGATTTGAAAAGCGCACTTTATACATACATACATATATATATATATATATATATATATATATATATATATCTATATATATATATATATGGAAATTTAGAAAAACATTTTTCACTATTCCTTTCATCAAAGAAGAATGAACAGTAATTGCACGAACAGATAATGCCCGAAACAGAAACGCATAGGTAAAAAAGTAAGGTATTTTATAACATTCGAGATAGAATGTAAACTAGTAATTGACTGAGTCCAAAGATTTATCCTCTCATAAATTCATACCAGAAAATACAAAGTTTCTTCACAAATAAAAAGGACTAAGTATATTTCAAGATAGTGTCACAAAATTTGATGATATCCATGAGTAGGGAGAAGCCCCTCGTACTGCAAAAAATAGAAATTTAACATAACAACATGCAATCCTTAAACTCTAATTCAAAAACTCACGATGTCGGGAGCATCTTAGAGGCCAGGCCAAAGGCCTTCTGCTAAAAAGACCTATAAACCATACAGAAAAGTTGGGGTACCTGAAGGGCAAGGGAATATTCAGGTAACCGACCTTCTATATCAAGAAATTGAGAATATTGACTTCAAGGGACGAGCAAGGTCGTTACCTCCACAAGGGAGAAATAACCAGAGAAAAAATTAGTGATAAATCATGTCGATAAACTAGTAAACAGAGATTAAATAAAATGAAAGGCAGAGGCATAAACCATTTACCTGAATACAAGATTTCCTATGTTGGTTCAAAGGGAGAAACCTTGTGAAATAGCCACGGGAAGTATTTAGTCCTCGTAACCAGAGGAAAATGTATATAAATTTAGGAAGAATGCATAACTTTAACTTTCCTCAAGTCACCTAAGGTTTTGAGGAAGGAGCTCGCAGGAGAACTAAAAATCCATGTAATTATCAGAGCTAATACAATCCTATCAAAATGTAACACTGATGCGATGCCATGTTAAACCCCAAAACAGTGCAGAAAATCTGAACGAAAACACACTTGCTTAAAATAAAAGCCTGTAAAGCCTGTTTAACTAGAAATGCAACCTCATCTTGAACATAATAAGCTTCAAGCAGTAGGGTATCATTTTGCCTATTGAGTCATGCCTTGAGAGGCCAAACAAAGCCAAATAGAGCCAAGGTAAGCCAGTCGGTGGTGACAGGCCGAAAGGTTGTAGATAAAAACAGCAAGGAATCGACAACAATGATAGAAGACGGTTAGGGTTTGGGGAGGTCTATACCCTAAACGGGTACTCCGCCAATCTCCACTATTGATCCCAAACCTTGAAATCCAGTGGTGTTAACTCTTACAGCTGTCAACCAGATGGGATGGTTGTACAATACCATTAATTCCAAAGGATTAAGACCCAAATCCCCAAACAAACTTTTCCACTATGAATTACTTCAATCAAGATTAATATAATGTTAACTATAAGTATTTCGTCCTGTTACAATATATTAACCATAAGTATTCCATCCTAACGCAGTAATAACATGGATCTTGAGTACCCTAAAGAATTAAATGTAGAATTCCATTGATGGTTAGATATGTTTCCAAGTATCATGCGTACGACGCAAGTTGCTACCTTGAAACCTATGATGAAATCACCCAACCTTTTTAATTTACTACATCTATGTCAAGATAAGGATTAGGGCTCAAAGTAGGCGGTAATATAATTTTATAATTGCATTATTCAAGCCTTATTAATGGTAAAAATTAAAAAAATATATATGTTAATTATGATGTACGTTACAAGTGGTATCAGAGCAGCGTTCGCACATTGGGACCCTAAGGGTCACCTAACATGACAATTGTGTGTGTAAATGATGCACAGCAAAGGAATAGAATAGTAGGAAACAATATGAGGAGGGAGTCAACATAGAAAACACCCCAGAACGACGTAGGGGGACCCACACCCCAACCTCAATCAGAAATGAATCCTAAAATGTGGATTCAGCTCAGTGTTGATCAGCACCAACAAAATAGTAGATTGTTTAAGGAGCAACAACACCAAACCAATATTTTTCTAAGTACTGTGTAGAAGCTTCAAGAAGAAATGGTTCAGGTTAGGAGTGACAATGAGTGCCTGATGCAAGAATAGGAGAGGATACTCAAAAGCTTGTCTAATAAGCAAAATCAAGGAGTGCTACAACCCAGTCCGGAAATAGAAACACAAGAAGAAAATGAACGACAAGCCAAGGATCATACCAATGACAAAATGGAAAGAAGCCATTCCCAGCGGAGTAACAAAAATATAAACTATAATGAGGCTGAGTATGGAAATGTGTCAGAACAACCAGAAATTAAGAAGCAAAAAGTGGAGCCACAAGGTGAGTTCCGGAAGATAAAACCACCTACGTTTGATGGAGAAGCAGAGAGGGTGGTTGATTAATATGAACAAGTACTTTGAATTTTATGAGTACAACAGTAATCTTAAAGCTAGACTGGCCATCTATCAGTTGAGAGAGAAGGCCACCTTGTGGTGGGAGGAAGTCAAGAATGTACGCAACATTGAAGATCAGGACGTGACATGGGATACATTTCAGCAATACTTCAAGGACAAGTATCTAACATAGCGTTTTTATGACGAAGATTCCAGGGAATTCCACAACTTGAAGTTTGGACAAATGACAATGGATGAATACATAACCAAGTTCACTTCCCTGTTAAGATACGTTCCTTATTTAATGGATGAATAGGATAAGGTTCAACGACTTTTGATGAATTTTCAGACTCACATGAAAGAACAAATTGAATTTGTGAATATGAAGGCCATGGACAAAGCAATTTAGAAAGAGAGAATGTGTTGCCAGCAATCCAAGGAAAAAGGAGAACTGGGAAAAAACTGGCAACCAAGAAAAGGGCAGAAAGGCGGTCCAAATTTCAAAAGTTCAAGAACTAGAAAATTTAAGAATTCTACCAGGAATTCGTTGAGCAAATAGTTCAAGAGAAATCACTAAAGAACCCGTTGGCTTGCGAAAGAGAAGCCCACAGAGGCTTCTAGCAAACCCGAACAAGGACAAAGCCAGAAACCACCTCTGCAGTGCTGGGGGTGTGGTGAGGCTCACTATTATAAGAACTGTCCACAGCAGGGAAGAAATGATACAGTAGCCAATCTATAGGAATCCTCTACAGTGGGTGATGTAGCCCGGAACATACCCAAAATTAATGCAGCCTTGGAGGATCGACAGTCAGATTATCAACCAATGATGATAGAATTGGAAGGTAAGCTACTTTCACAGTCTGTTTCTATTTTGGTTGACCCAGGTGCAAGTTTAAGTTATATAAACCCCAAAATATTATCAATTTGTAAATTACAAAGTCAGAAAATCAAAAATCCCTGGCTAGTACAGCTAGCCACTGGAGCAAAAAGGAAAGTTTGTGCCAAAATTCCAAATTGTATACTAGAATTTGGAAACCAGGAATTGAATGAGGATCTGAATGTGTTTCCCTTGGGATCCTACGATGTATTATTGGGAATGGATTGGTTGGAGAGACACTGGACACTGGTAGAATGTAAGGAAAATATTATATATTATAGAATGCAAGATGGGACTCATAAGGAGATACAAGGAATTAAGAAACCCCTACAACTGCGTCCTATTATAGCCTCTCAAATGGGTAAGTGTATTAGGAAAGGATGTCAGTTATATGCCATTCAGGTGGGTTTCGCTAATTCTAAAGAAAAGACTCCTATGATGGAGAACATACTAGTGGTGCAAGATTTCATGGACATGTTTCCAGAAGATGTACCGGGATTTACACCAAGAAGAGATATTGATTTAACTATTGAGTTGATGCCCGGAGCATCACCAATTTCAAGGGCCCCATATCGAATGAGTGCACTCGAGTTAACGGAATTAAAAATGAAACTTCAAGAGCTATTGGACAAAGGGTACATTCGACCAAGTGTGTCCCCTTGGGGAGCACCAATGCTGTTTGTAAAGAAAAAGGATGGAAAAATGCAAATGTACATGGATTATAGACAACTCAATAAATTGACCGTAAAAAATAAATATCCCTTACCATGAATTGATGACCTGTTTGATCAGGTGAAGGGGGCCATTGTATTTTCAAAGATAGACTTAAGGTTCTGGATACCACCAGATCCGGATATAAGACGAGGACATCTACAAAATTGCTTTCCGTATGAGATATAGGCATTATGAGTGTGTGGTATTACCATTTGGTTTAACTAATGCACCAACAACATTTATGAGGCTGATGCATGCCATATTTCACCCCCTTTTGGATAGATTTGTTCTAATATTCATAGATGATATCTTAATTTATTCAAAGAGCATGGAAGAACACAAAGAGAACTTAAGGATAGTGTTGGAGATGTTACGAAAACATCAACTGTACCCTAAGTTCAGCAAATGTTATTTCTTCAAGGAATAAATTCAATATTTAGGCCATGTTATTTCTGTTGAGGGAATAATGGTTGATCGAGATAAAATTAAGACAATTATGGAATGGCAAGTACCCAAAAATGTGGCAGATATCTGATCCTTTATGGGGTTGGCTGGATATTATCTACGTTTCATTGAAGGATTTTCAAAGATCTCCTTTCCAATTACATCTTTGAAAATAAAGGGAAAAATATTCAGATAGACTACGGAGTGTCAAAATAGTTTCGATAAGTTGAAACATTTGCTAACCACAGCCCCGGTGTTGAGGGTAGCTGATTCCAATAAGGAATTTGAAGTCTGTACTGATGCTTGTAAAGAAGGAGTTGGAGCGATTCTCTCACAATAAGGAAGGGTGGTTGCCTATGAATCAAGAAAGTTAAAAGAGCATGAACAACAATATTAAACTTATGGTTTAGAGCTGACAACATTAGTGCATGCACTTCGGGTATGGAGGCACTACTTGCTAGGAAAAAGGTTTGTGTTAAAAACCGACCACAGCAGCCTAACCAACTACTTTAAGCAATTCGATCTTAACTCTCGACAGGCACGGTGGAATGCCTTCTTAAGTGAGTTTGATATGGATATCCAACATGTAAAAGGTAAAGAGAACCATGTGGAGGATGCCTTAAGCAGAAAACTGCATTATGTTTATGAACTTTGCTATAACTAGATTGAATGTAAACTTTTGGATCAGATAAAAGAGGAAGTTAGGAATGATCCTGAATACCAGTTTTTATTGTAGAAAGTGGAGGAAGCCAGAAGGCAAGAAAAACCTCTTGACTATGAAGTTACCAAATATTAATTGCTAACGAGAAGATATATATTCCAAATCGAATGGGTTTGAAGGAGATGATCATGAATGAATATCATCGCAGTAATTACTCAGGACACCTAGGATACCAGAAAATGCTAACAACAACTAGAAAGGTCTATTTCTAGCCTGGTATGTGAAGAAATATTGTAGAATATTTGAACAAATTCTTGGAGTGTCAACAGGTTAAGGTGAAGCATCAACATCTAGCCGAATTGTTGCAGCCTATCCCAGTACCTGAGTGGAAATGGGAAGTTATATCCCTAGAATTTATTACTGGTTTACCAAGATCAAAAGATCACAATGACTCCATTATGGTGGTGGTTGATAGGTTGAGCAAGGCAATACATTTCATACTTGTACAATCTATCTATAAAACTGTGCAGATAACATATATCTTTATGAGAGAGATTTTTAGACTGCATGGCATTCCAAAGACTGTCATATCAGACAGGGATGCGAATTTTACTTCAGCATTCTGGAAGACCTTATTTACAGGCCTGGGAACCCAAATAAATTTAAGCACCGCTTACCATCCTCAGACGGATGGAAAAAATGAGTGGGTAAACCAAATCTTGGAGGATATGCTGTGCATGTATGTGATGCAACAACCAACGAAATGGGAAGAATATTTGCACTTGCTAGAATTTGCCTACAACAATGGTTATCAAGAGTCTCTTAAGATGAGCCCTTTCGAAGCTTTGTATGAACAACAATGTTGTACTCCCATGAATTGGAGTAGACCCGAAACCAAGTTGATGCTTGGACCCAAGATGTTAGCTGAGATGGAATCAGAAGTAAGAAATATTAGAAAAAATCTGAGAGCTTCTCAAGATCGGAAGAAGGTGTATGCAGATAAGAAGAGGACTTATCGAGAATTTGAGGTAGGCGATCATGTGTATGTAAGGATTAAACCAAAGAGGAGCACACTAAGGTGGGCCTCCTGTGCCAAGTTAGCTCCCAGGTTATATGGACCCTTTCAGATATTGGAGAGGGTGGGACCTGTGTCGTACCAATTGGATTTACCCAGCCATATTCGGGTGCAAAATGTGTTCCATGTATCCTTACTAAAACTCTATGTGCATGACCTAAATCATGTAATCCTTTGACAAAGTATTCAGGTAGGGTAAGATTAAGCATCCTATCTTAAAATAGCTAAGATTTATGATAGTTTAATTCAGATTTTTGCTGAATGCAGGTCGAACTAGACGGTGAATTTCTGGTTGAACCTCAACGTATACTCGATCGGAGAGAAATCATGCTCCAGAGGCGAGTCATCACCCAGGTTAAAGTGTAGTGGAATCACTTAAGCTCGGATGAGGCCTAGGGAAGATGAAGGATTTGTTCGTGAGGCTTAACCAAAATTATTTGTTGAGCCGAGATGAAACACCGAGGACGGTGTTTGCCTCCAGGAGGGGAAGTTGTGACAAGGGAGATTTAACATAACGACATGCAATCCTGAAGCTTGAATCCACAAATCATGATGCCGGGAGCATCTTTGAGGCCAGGCCAAAGGCCCTCTGCTAACAAGACCTAAAATCATTACAGAAAAGTTGGGGGTACCTGAAGGGCAAGGGAAGAGTCAGGGAATCAACCTTCTGAATCAAGAAAATAAAAAAGAATTGAATTTAAGAGACGAGATAGGCCGTTACCTACACAAGGGAGTAAGAACCAGAGAAAACATTAGTAAGATATCATGTCGAAAAAATAGCAAACATAGATTAAATAAAACGAACGACAGAAGCATTAAAACTGTTACCCGAGTACAAGAATTCCTCCGCAAGTTCGAAGGGAGAAACCCTGTGAATGAGTCACGGAAAGGAGTCAACCTTCGTAGCCGAAGGAAAGTATATATATATTTAGGAAACCAATGCATAACTTGAAATTTTCTCTCAGCTCACCTACTGTTCGATGAAGGAGCTCGCTGGAGAAATAGTCTCCGCATAATCCTCAAAGCAAATACAGGCCTGTCGAAATAAACAAGGACACCATGTTAAAACCCCAAATCAATGCAGAAAATCCGAACGAAAACACACCAGCGGAAAATAAAAGCCTATAAAGTCTGTTTTAACCAGAAATGCGACCACATCTTGAACATAGTAAGCTTCAAGCAGTAGGGTATCATGTTACCTGTGGAGTCGTGCCTTAAGAGGCCAAGTGGAGCTGAATAGAGCCAAGGTAATCCAAACGATGGTGACAGACCGAAAGGTTGCAGAGCAATGCGGCGAGGAATCGACAACAATGATAGAAGACGGTTAGGGTTTGGGGAGGTCTATACCCTAAACGGGTAATCCGCCAATCTCCACCGTCGATCCCAAACCTTTTAATCTGGCGGTGTTAACCCTTACACCTGTCAACTGGATGTGATGGTTGTACAATACCAATAATTCCAAGATATTAAGACCCAAATCTCCAATCAAACCTTTACGCTATGAATCATTTCAGTCAAGATTAATATAATGTTAACCATAAGCATTCCATCCTGTCACAATATATTAACCATAAGTATTTCATCCTGACATAGTAATAACATGGATCTTGTGTACCCTGAAGAGTTAAATGTGGAATTCTGTCGATGGTTAGATATGCTGCCAAGTATCATGCATACGGGGCAAGTTGCTATCTTGAAACCTGTGATGAAATCACCCAACCTTTATTTTGTTATGTTTATGAAACACAAGGTTTAGGATTTCAAAAAGGGTGTAGAGATATATACAAGTGTAAATTCATATAGTCAACCTTGTTAAGGTAATTTATTTATTTATTTTATAATTTTATGGTTGATTATAATGTACGTTACAAGATATAATTTACTACTTATTTTACCAACGAATGATTTAAAACCATTATGAAGAAGATTACATTTGCCTAGTTTTAGGCATAAATCTTGTTACACATTTTTTTTAAACAAATAAATTTTTTACTTCTATAAAAATTCTTTTTATCAATATAATTATCATTATCATTAAAAAAAAAAATCAGTTAATTTATGATTTATTTATTTTTAACAAATTGAGATATATGGAGTTTTTTTTTATGTTTATTAGGGATTAATAATATTTTATTAACCATGCACGAGTTTTATTATAATTTTTAAATTGTAACATTTAAATTATTAGTTTTATTTTTATTTTTAAAATAAAATAAATTTGAAAATATAATTTAAAAATAAATTAAGCTTTAAAATCTTAATATCATAATCTTGCCAAAAATCTAATATTGTAATCTTGCCAAAAATCTTTAAGAATATATGTACATGCCAAGAAAAAGAATAATTAAATTTATTCACAATTATACTATCAAGTCCATGAAAATATCTTATTTAATTATCAAAATATCTCATATTACATATTTGGAATTTTAAATTTTAATAAAAGTAACTAATACAACAACCTGGAAAAAATCCAATTCTAAATAGATAACACTAATACATAACATCAATTTGATGTTATTATTCTTATTGGTCAAATTCTAAAAATTTTAAAATATTTCTAGACTATGTGACAGAAATAAAAATAAATTAGTTCTTTTTTATTGAGTATATATTAGTGGAGATTGGTTTTTAATGTGGAAGTGAAATATATTTATAACACTTTTTCTTGGTTTCTAAAATTTTAACACAAGTGATATTTGTAACTACAAATTTCTAACTGTAGAACCATGGGTTTTGGGTTTCTTCAACACTGAAAAGAAAAGCGATATCAGGTTTTTTATCTGATGTTATTTTTTTTATTGGTCAAATCTGCAAGTGAAATATATTTATAACACTTTTTCTAGATTTATAACACTTTAACACAAATGATATTTGTAAGTACAGACCTCAAGTGTAGAACCATGGGTTTCTTCACGGTGTGTCACTAAAAAGTGATATCAGGATTTCTAATTAGAATCGATTCCCTTCTATGACATTCCAATTCACTCAAATTTCAGTTTCCAATTTTTAAATTTTTTTTCCAGGGAAAGACACCCTAACAAATCTTTGCAAGTTCAAATTTATAAATATAAAACTTTCAAATAAAGCTTTTTAAAATGCATTTCCTCATTTTTGGAGATCACAAAAGGAAAAGTTTCGTATTGTTTAGTTCAAGTTCCAAATATTCGGAGAAAATTCTTAATTTTTAAACTTTTGATTTGGATACCAAGTTCAAGTTCCGAATTTTTTAACTTTTGAATTGGATACTAGAAAAAATAATACCACAAAAGTTACTTAAATTAAATTGCTTGCTAAGGAGTGAGAAGTTACAGAACTATTTATAGACAAAAAAAAATTACTTAAATTAAACTGCTTGCTAAAGAATGACAAGTTACGAAGTAGACCTGCCTTGCAGGTAGGTAAAACATAATAAATCCGTGCAAGTAAAATGATCTAATTTATCCATTTCCTAATCTGTTGAGCGACTAAAATCATTAATTCTTTTAAATTAATTTAAATAGCATTTATCATTACAATTTTAAATTTTTTTTTTTTTTTAAATTTCATTAACATCAAGAGTAATATTAACTTAATATTATTAAAATTATAAATAATAAAATTTAAAATAACTCTCAAAATAATAATAAAATCTCAAACCTAATTTATTTAGGTTTTATTACTTTAAGTTTTAAATCTAATAAATAGAAAATTAAAATGAACTTGGTTGATATTACAATAAAATAATATCATTATATTTAAATGAAATCAAATATTTAAAAGTCACATAATGCCACAATGCATTATATCTTCAATCATAGCTAACTTTCATGATGAAATACCTCTTATTATATTTAAAATTTTAATTTCCAAACTAATATGAATGGTTAAGGGGCACATGCTAATGTCATTAAAAACCAAACAACCTCACCAATAATTTTAATGTCATTAAAAAATGAACATCTAAGTAAAAGTATATGATCACTCATACTTATTAAAATTCTGAGAGCACATTAACACCAACGGTGGAATCTAATAACAAAAAAAAAAATCAAATCACAAACCCTACAACTTAAAATCAACAAATAACCCTCATAATTGAATCTAATTTTTTAAAAATAAGCAAATCACTTTGACAATCAAACTCTACATCTTGTAAATTTAAAATATACACTACATTTAGAAAATAAAATAACCATATAATCTTACAACAATAACCCTATATAATATCTACTCTCATACTTAAACCCTACCTGTTACTACCTAAATAAATCCTAGTTGCACGACCAGGAAAGACCATGCACTAGTATAACAAAAAAAACAATGTAACACCCATATGATAAGAATGGTAGAACTGTTACCAACCATGCTTTTCACCCTTTCATTAGAAAATGAAGGAATCCAAAATCGAGACCGCGTAGAAGGTTGACATCGCTCTTGGTTTGATAGCGCTGCCAATGCATAACCTTATTCTTATGCAACAGGAGAACCACACTATCGCAACATGGTTAAATCGTTTGGATTTAATCGCAATGGGCCACGCTTATAATGGATTTAATTTTAATTGAAATTAAATTACACTTTGTATTCCCAGAAATTGCAGCTATGGATTAGGTAATCACATAAAGCATATTTGGCCGACAATAAATTCTGCTAGTGTATTTAAAAAATAAACAAAAATCCACAACCCCACATTGTTGAAATAAGTACCATTATAATTGAAATTAAGTTGTAAGGCTTTGCACTCCCAGAATCTTAGCCGTGGATGAAGTATATTCTATGGAAAACCAAAAAATTCCACAACTCCTCATAGTTGAAATAAGTACAATTTAAATTTAAATTAAGTTGTAACGTTTTGCACTCCCATAAAATGTAGCAATGGATTATGTAATCACATGAAACATATTCGTCTCACAACAAATCTGGGTTATTAATTAAAAAAAAAAATCCACAACCACACATAATTGAAATAAATACGCCTATTAACCTAATAAATTAAAATATAAAATTATAACAATTTGATTGAAATAAGGCATCATAAAATCAATAAGCTAGATTCAAAACACAATCTCGTGTAAAAATTAATCAACATCTTTGTTGTTTGTTATAATAAGTGAACATATTATAAGTTTTAAAAGGACTATCTTCATTGGAAACATCCGAGGGTTTGCTAGGGAATCCGAATCTTAAATCCATTCGTGAAAATTGAAACTTAGAGGACGACTTCGAAAACTACCAGCGGTTTGAATTCTATGATCATGCCTGAGATGTGGGGAATCTTGACGATCATCTGAGTAGAGATTTCGTCAGCGAGATCATGTTATTTGGTGGGGAATTTTTTTTTTCTTTTGGTTGAAGACTAAAAATTGTTGGTGGCTTGTAATGAATGCAATATTTCTTTATTTTTGTATAGCCAGTGTTTCAATCTGGCACAGACTAGAAATATGTGTAGGATACAAACAACATATTTATCAATTAAAGTTTCTTTCTTATTTTTTGTGTGAATTTCACAACACCTTTTTTGTAGCCATTCTTAAAAATTTCGTATTTGACATAGTAAACACAATTTCAATGCCTTTAAGATTTATTTAAAATATGGTATAATTTATCCCAAATTCGTTCTCCCGGATTTCATCGGAATAACTGAATTTAAATATGATATTCGTCAAGTAAAAATTATGCATATCATTTCATATTTAGAAGCAATGCCCTATGTAAATCCAGAAAATATGAACAAAACAAAAGGTTTTATTATATCAAAAATCTTCATCAGATTACAAGAATCCTGATACAAAAAGGTAGGAGAAAAGAAATGGGAATTAAAATACATAAGTGCAAAATAACTTTGTGCACCGATTATCCAGTGTAAATGAGGCAATGCACGAAGCTATAAAAATTGTTGTTTCTAAATCATGATTTTACAAAATAAATGGTCTAGATAAAGGTAATGATCTAAAACCTTGAAATAGTTACTTCCTAAATTATCCAAGGATTTGTTGATTTTGGCAATAGCGGGCACATCATTTCACATAATTTTCAGAAGCATCTGATTGCATTTCATGAAAAAAGCCCTTGAAGATTGCAAGATTCAAAATCAATTCACAAGAAAAAAAATCTCAGCCAAATAAAAACTTACAAGCACATTGCTATGAGCTAGTATGGTGCCACCATCATATGTGAAAATTTTCACATCAGCTTTGTATCCTTCTTGTAAAAGCCTATTCCATGTGTTCACGGTTCCTTTTGGCACACAGTTGTAACCCGAATACTTGTGGCAGAAATGAGTTACGGAAAATGTGCTATGAAAATGGCAGCGATTATAATCCAGACCTGGCAAAGGGGGAGGCTTGGGGAAGAAACATTTTCACTGCCATTTTCCCATGCCCTCCTTCATGATTCCTTTCCATGAAAACTATTATACAACTGACCATAAATATTTTTTTCCAAAACTAAACTCTGAAATTCAAGAATCATCCAACTTTATCCATGCTACGAAGTCGTCTTCTGACAACCTCATGCTTCCCACAGCCTCATGCTTCAACTTTTGATAGCCTCATGCTTCCCAGGATCCCAGGCCTTACCGCATTCAAAAAATAATTTCCATATCTCCTTGTGTTGTTCGCTACCATAAACAAAGTCTTAGTCGTGCAGTCACTATAAAATTCAGATTCACTTCCATAAAATCTATGAAGATTTCAAATGAAATCCCCTGGAGCTTAAGCATAAAAATAGTGCGCTATGAAGAATTGAAACGGAATCCTGGAACTTTAGTGTAAAAGAAATGAAATGGAATCCTGGAATTTCAGTCGCGTAAAAATCTATGGACACATGTGAAATGGAGACAGGAAGTGTCGACAAAAAAGAAAATTACACTGATTCAAAAGAAAAAGCCTATCGGCCTAAAAATATATATTTTTTAAATAAATATTTAAAATAATAGTTTTAAACTAGGATATATATAAATTAGCCATAGATAAAGTGGTAATGAAAACTGGTAACATATCAATAGTTCGGTAATCCTAATCTATTTTGTGAATAATATTTTCATCAATTTTTTTGATAGAACCTAATAGTATGTTTTATAAATTTTGAATCAATCGCGTAACCAAGCTATTCTGAGTCCTTTATGGGAAATTTATATTGCTAGCACAATGCAAAGGACTTTGCTCTCATATGCAAGTGCACGATGTAAAGGATTTTCTTCATTTGCGCCTCTTTTTTTTAAGAGTATATTTTATTTCCCTATGTTATCCATTTTCTTATTTCTTATATGGTAAATTATATTTGTTTTTATTGATTATTTTGAATTTGAAATTTTTAATAATTTTTTTGGGACACTTATATTTAAAAAAATATTTTTGAAATAATTTATTCTAGTTGTTTTTAAGTGTCACTTTTTGAAAAGTTTTTTTGGTTTATTTTTTGATCTAATTTGTTTCTCTGGTTTATTTTCTGATCTAATTTGTCTAAAATATTATAGAAATTTATTGAAATCACAAGTTTGATAGGTAAAATTTGCACAATAGAAGTACCCTAGGGGTTTTTTAGGGTGTTGAATCCATATATGTAGTAAAAAAACCAGTTTAAACAACACAAATAAAAAAATTTCCACAAATTTTTCCACGGGATTCTGGCCAAAAATGCCCTGAAAACTCCAAAAATTCACACTTAAAGACAACTCCCAATTTATTTTTTAAAGCATGACTAGTGTTTTGTAAGGCAAATTCCAACCATTACTATTATAGCCCTAGGTGGCTATTTATGCCTAACCACTATAACTCCTAGGTATGCCCTTCGTGCAAGCAAGGATAGGTAAGAGGATTTGAACCCAGAATCTCTTGATATGTAACACTTTAACGATGCTTGTCAATTAAGCATTGATTCCAACAAAAAAAATCCCAAAAATTAATTCCAGGGTATTTAGTTTGGGGGGGAGGATGCCTCTACGGTTGGGAGGAAGTGAAATTTCGGTCCTGCTGTTGCTGCAGGGGTTATGATAGATTAGTTTTGAAGCCGTGTTTAATTTCGTAATTTCAAGCGAGGAAGAGACTGACATGTGTATTTGGATGGAAACAACAAGTCTGTTTAATTTTCCCGAGGTTATTTGTAAGGCGTTAGGTGTTAACCTTCAACCTTCTGGGGTGCCTTTTGTTGTCTTGTGGCAATTTACTTCAGTTGTTTTCAGGTAAGGATTGCTGATATGGATGAGGAACTGGTGGAATATTCTTTAGAACTGTTAGAATATGTGCCTATATGGACAAAATTTCCACCTAAGCAATAAAAAATGGAGCAGTCGATGCCAAATGGATCGCCAGAGCTGAGGGTTTGTTCCCCAAATTCATCTACCACAGAGGTTTTTGGAGATCCGTTGTCTCAAGATTTAGTATCATTTTTTTATCGTCCGAAGTGTAACCCTCGCTAGGGTTTCAAGGGTATGAGGGTTTGGAGAATCAGAATTGGGATTTTAAGCAACCGCTCCTAGATGGAATTAGGGTGACTTCCCCAGAGACACATCTCTTTATTGAATAATGTTTAAACCATAACTCTTCTTCTGGACTAGTTTCTGAGGACCCTAATAAGGATGTAGCAGTTGGGGAAAATGAGCAGTTTATCAGTCATGATTCATCTGCAGAGAAAATATTGGTAGAAAAGGGACACAATTCGAGGGGTGGTGCAGAACATATCGATAGAGTTTCAACCGGGTGAGGTAAAATCAACAACGGTAAAGCCACGGTCCCACCCTATGGTTATCTTGCTGGAATATCTGCGACTGATTTTTCAACCTACTGAGAGGACATCAAGGTTTGCAGAGTTGAATCTACCCCTCCTCCTTCCCTAGAGAAATTGGAATAAGGCTTACAAAAGAAAAAGGAGAAGAAATCGAAGAATACCAAAGTTAAAGAGATGGGGCATCTTTTGGTACTCGGAGAAGGTATTAAATTGGATGAAGCAATGAACACGTCAGATCGAGTTCTTGTGGGTAAAGTTCATGGGCAGAATTATTCATCGCCTTGTCTAAAGAAGTGTGTTACGAAAGTTTGGGGGAAGGTGTTAGATGTTTTGTCGTCGATGGTTACGATGACCAAAGGTTGGTTCACACTTTGTTTCAATAGGGCCGAGCACACATCATGGGTTCTCTCCAAATATTGGCACATAGAGTTGGCACCCATTATGTGAAGAGATGGTCCCCCCTTTTCGATCATGAACGAGAGAAATTAGGGGTGGGATTGATATGGGTTAGGATGCTTGGATTTCCCCTACAATTCTGATCGGAAGATGTCTTCAGGAGGATAGGAGATGATCTAGGGAATTCTCTGGACTATGATAAATCCTACCAAGAGACTGGAAAAATGGATTTTTGTGAGTTTTGGTACATCTTGATACCAGAGAAGGATTGATGGAAAGTCTGATGCTTCAATAGAGGGGTCATTCCAGATTGTAGAAATTTGATTACGAGGGAGTATCGTTTCGGTGCAAGCAATGTCATGAACTGGGTCATATTTTTAAGGAATTCCCTCTGCTGCTATCCAAGGAAAAATTCGGTGGGAGATGTTGAAATGTAGGGAGACAAAGAAGATATTGGTGCTTCGATGCCCACTCCTCAGCAAAGATAGACTCATCAGTTCCACTTTTGGGTACCTCTCTCTCTTTCTCAACTATTGAACCTATGTATAATTTGAATCCATTTCTTTTCTCTGTTATATCTGTTATGGTTGTCAGTTATGAGGTGGTGGTATCATTGTGCATTTTGAATAATATTACTTTCCCTATTGACTTTGTTCCTGTATGTTGTCTGACACCTTTCCTTGTCATCCCCTTCACTATCCATGATTCGGGAGCCCCGTCGACGAATGCCTCAAAAAAATATCATACAAGTCAAAGATGTAATCTGAGATCGATATCCAAGATTCTTGTTTTGTTAGGCAAGGGTATAGGTCAATCATTACCGTCAAAATGTCCTAAAATTCCTTGGGGTAGACAATCCAATATTTTAAAAGCCATTCAAAAATCTAGTATGGATATCACAGAGTGTAGACAATTATCCTTAGATGGGGTCCTTAGAGTATGATACGCCCCCCGGTTTTTTTTCTCGATGAAGTGGATGTAATTTAATTTTCGGGGGATGGCTAGCCCTGCTAAAAAACTAGCCTTCAAGCAACTTTTCGAGTTAGAAAAGTTGGATGTGATTTTATTGTATAGGAAACGTTGAGGAATAATTTGGAAGTGGTGTCATTTTTGGAGACTTTTATGAAGGGTTGGTCATTTTATGCGTTAGACGTTAGAGGCAGATCTGAGGGAATTGCTATAGTGATCAATTACAGAACGACTAAACTCATGAATATGTGGGTAAGAGAAGGACTACTTGTAGCTGATGTGGCCTCTAAAGAAATATGTTTGGAAGTTAGGATGGTAAATGTTTATGGACCCTGTCAAAGTTATGTAGCCTTTTGGGAATATATCATGAGGATATCTTTCATGTAAGCTGATAACATAATTATGGGTGGAGATCTAAATTTCTCCATGGGTAATGCAGAGTCTTGTGGGTGTCATGCCTAGGTGGACTCGCTCACTGGGTATTTTGAGCATCTGTTGCAATCCAACAAATTTATTGATATTGAAGTGGTGCACCTCAAGCCCACATGGAGAAATCAGAGGATAAGAGATGTTATGTTATCTAGAAGACTAGACAAATTTTTTATTAGAGAATCGTTGTTGGACAAAATCTCTTTGATCAGACAATGGGTAGGATCGGGTGGCATATCTGATCACTCTAAATATTCATATAAGTAGTTGGCATTTCCTCAAAACCTCGTGCACCTTTTAAAATTAATGATACATGGCTGAAATATGTCGAATTCTAGGGGATTGTAAAGGAAAATTGGCAGCCATGCTCACCCAATGAAGATCGATTGACTGCTGAAAATATGGAAAATAATCTAATAAGGTTGAAGCATAAAACTATTGATATTTTAATGGGAGTTAAATAAAACTTCGTATTTGTAGGGTAAATTTATTATACATTTTATTTTGATTCATGTTTTCATTTATATAATACTTTACTTATGTTTGATTCATGAGGACGTAAAAACAATAAAATAAAAAACTCATGGTAATTGTTTTGCTTTCGTTTTAACCCAATACTACTAAGGTGCATGGAAAACATTTGGGTAAACTTTTTTATGAAGTGATTTATTTAATTTATATGAAAAATATAAATTTGATACAGGTTAGAAATTGAGGTTTTTGTTTTTTTTGTTTTTGTTTTTAATATTATACTAGACGGATTTGAATATTACGCTCATATGTTACCTATTTTTAACCTTTGTAAAATATGTTTTATGAATTACAAATGTGTATATATACAAGGATGGCAACTCTCCTAAAAAAAGGTTATCATAAGAAGCATTTTATTTATATATTGTGATCATATAATTTCCCGTTTTTGTGGACATTACTCCCTCTTTTCGCGGACAACTAGTTGTCAATCATGCTTGGTTACAATTATGATTATTAATAATGTTTTAGTTGTGTATATTATTATGAAATCTTAGTTAGTGTCATTAATCATTTATGTATGCTTATTTATGTGTGATAAATAACATTACAAAATTAATAGCACACATACTTTTATGGATATGTGATGCTATTTAAATAACGCCACAAAATATTATGAATGTTATTTTTCATGATTGAAGTTTTATTTTTTATTTTTTATTTACTTTACTGATTTTATTTTATGCGTGACTAGGGATAACATGTCAAATATGAATCTAGGTGGATAAGGTAATATTGGTGAAAATAGGATAAAGACTAATGAGACGAAATGCCTAGAGGTAGCCAAGTTTTCGAAGAGGATCAAATTTAACACCAACACCCTGTAATATAAAGTTTCACATTGTCTAAATATCACTCCTACTAGGATAAAGTGATGCGTGTCATATGTTGAAGTGAACTATGAGTCAAGGTGGAAATCGATGTTTTAGTCTCATGAATCTTGTACGAAATCCCAAGATATTGGGTAGGTAATTAATGCATTCACCTAGAAGGGAGTGACCCTCTTAATGTGTCATGCATGTCATTATATCAATCTTGCATAGATCCACAACCCATCGCAAGAATTATAATCATAGTTCTTGTGATCCTTGTTACCACTCAAACTAATTTCATGGAATATTTACAAATTCAATCTAGAATGAGAAAATATAATGGTACCTCCCTATTACTGTGGAAAGGTTTATAAAAACCATAAAAAAATATCCAATCAGTGGTCTATAATGGTTCTATTATTGCAAAATGGTGTTGGCCAGTTCTAGGGAAAATAAAACAAGCTCATGAGTTCTTTTGATATGATTGAATGATCCTATACAATCAATAGGTATTATCCCCAATTAAAGGTCCCAATTAGACCTTACACCATTTGGAATATGGAATATGTCTAGTTTTTGATGTGGCCACTTTTAGATATTTTTCTTTGGGGTTTTACGTGCAATTGCATCCTAGTCCTCCATTTAAAGATTTTCAATGCAATAAAATTAAATTCCCTTAATATATTATGTGGAATGTAGGATAATACATAGGACAACCAATGAAAATAATGAAATAAATGTAGAATAAAATATCTTACTAATTTCAAACTTTAGTAAATAGTTACTTAAGTAAATAAAATAAATAATCTATATAACCATGAGTATTATAGAAAAGTCTAGTAACGAACAATTTATTATATTACTATGTTTATAAGATATAGATAAGAAATATTCGAGATAAATTCAGTAAACAAGTTACTTATAAGTGAGAATAGTCGACACTATAAAAGAATATGCTCATATCATTCAAAAATTAAGTAAACCAACAAGATAAGTTCCACAAACCACAACCAAAGCTTATGCTCGTCTCCAAAAAACTTGGACAAAAATGAGTTCTCATTCATTAGCATTTCCTAGAATAGTTTAGAATATGCACAAGCAAAAATCCCTTTACAATTTAAATTTATTCCCTTTATAGAAGAATCAAGCAAGGCGACACCTCGGGGGTAAGAGAATCAATTTATTTGATGCATCTAGTCTAATGCTTGTTGCATATTTTTATTATTGGGGTCCTTAGTTAATTATCACTTTCTAGAATTTGGGGAACTGTTGATTCTCCTCAATTGTTTGAATCCACTCCTCTATAAGGTTTCCCATGTGGCTTGAAGAGGATTCATCATTTTATGTCCTTAACTTATTTATATGTTCATTCCATCTCTCAAAATATTCATTCATTACAAGTCCTTGAGGAAAACAATGTTTCTTTGAGTGAATTGTAAAAATATATGCTCTACTTGATTCTTTGTTCAAACTTTTCCATCTTAGGAAACAAAGGTATAACCAATGTAATTTTCCTACTAGGGGATTCCATAATATTTTGAGTGGCTACTTCATTGGGTTTAGATATGGAGTTTATGTCTTTTCTATTTGAAATTATATGGTCTTTGAATTTCTTTAACACATTCTCTTATGGAAATAAATTATATTTGGTATGGAAGATGATAAGTGGTAAGTATTGGCCATATTCTCTATGCCTTGCCATAACATGGTAGAATTTGACTATATTTTTATAATATTTTAACTAGAAGTCCATTTCTTCAAATGTTTTTGGTGTGAAAACATTGATTTATATAGGGATTTCTTTTGAAGTGCTCTGCCATTTTTAGCCTTGCCAAATTTAAATTAATATTCTTGATATGCAAGCTCCTTGGCTTAAATGTGGGCCATGAAATCTACAATAGCATAAATAAGTTTTCCCATGCTTATATTTGTCATTAAATTCTCTTTGAACATTATTCAACTCATTATGAACTTTCAAAGCATAATTAACAAACTTTGTTGGTTGATGCAAGTTGTTGGACTTATAATATTTGACTTGATTTTCTAGCAAGGTGATTTTTCTTTCATATTCCCTCATTTTATTTTTTACATCTATGAATTTATTTACATTATCCCATGTAAAAGAAAATCCAACAAAAGCATAGGAATACAAAACTATATTTCTTGTATCCATCACCATAATCTCAATGTTGAGTATTACCTCAAAAACTAAGTTGATTTTCCTCCTTTATATTTCTATTTGACTACAAAGGTGAGGCTATGTTCATTAGCTGACATGGATTCCCTTAAAAACTACAATTGGTACTTGAATTGATCTATATTTGATTCCTCACGTCACCTTTCCTTTCCAACAATCTTGGGGAAATATTTGTAGGTTAGAAAAATAAAATATATGAAAAAAAGGGTTTAGATGAAAGAACCAAATAAATTTGCACAAACAACCAATCTAAGAAACTCAAAATAGAACCACCTTTCAAGGATAGTAATGTTGTTCCTAAACTTTAGCAAATGGAATTATCACATTTCTTTTAAAATTTCATGAGGAATTACAATTGAAATTGAAATTTCCCTTTTTATTGGTTAATGTGAAGGGGAAAACAAGAAAATGGAGGTTAGCATAGAAATATAACTAAGCTCAAAGCATGAAAAAATTGAATTTGATGTATGATCAAACTAGTTGAATATGAAACAACCATTATTTCAAGTAATTGCTAATCTGAATAAAAATCAACTTAAAATTAAATACTTTGTAAAAGGAATCATTAACTGACTACTCTATCCTTAAGGGTGATGTTCTTAAATTTAACTAAATTTTGAGAATTATGAAAGAATAGTGATGTTCTTAAATTTAGCTAAATTTTGAGAATTATGAAAGAATGATGATTGTCACTATGATGCATAAATAATTTTAAGTAATCATATTTGTATATGATTTCTCAATTTTAAACTAAAAAATATGATGAATTTAATACCAAATTTGAAAGGGAAACAAGTTTGAGTTATAGTGCCATTAAATAAAGCTGAGATGTGACACACATTAAAGGGAAATTGATTTGAAATATATGCTGCACATCAAATTTAAACAAAAATCACACGTGTGACAGTCTAACATTGAATGAAGCATATTCTACTAATCTTACCCATTTGGAAATTGAGACCGTATGACACTACCATTAGGTAAGTGTAAGCCTAACTTTAAAAATATATGCTAATATAGAGATTAAGACACACATTCACTAAGAGGTGACCTGACTTGGCCATTGAGATCAATTGATTAAGACACACATTCACTAAGAGGTGACCTGACTTGGCCATTGAGATCAATTGAGAAATCGATTCTTTTGACATGACATTATTAAAGAGTAAGACTAACTAGAAAATGAAGCTGATCACTTGATCACGATCTATCTACACTAAGTTAGTGTTGAGAGGATTCATTTTACATATTTGGCCTAATCATCAAACAATGTTTGAATAGGAAAAAGCTAAGACAAATCATTAAATATGTCAAAAATCCAATAGCGTTAAGAGGTTCTCATTCGAATATTGAACCTAATTTAGAAATCAAGGCAAGATGAAGATGAAAATAACTAGGTGAGAACAAGGATTAATTTTTAGATCTAGAACAATTGAGGAACTAAGCTATAGAAAACACTGAATTCATTGTATTTTGAGGAAGAGTAAAAGTTTGAAGGTTGAGAATACCATGATTAGGAATTTGGGTCCGTTCCACACAATTTTTGTGATAGGAGGGTCAATTTTTTCAATCTGGTTGATTCCCAAGTCAAGGGACAACTCAAGTAGGAGAAGTGAAGAGGAGGCCTAATATGGGGATTGAGCCAAATCTAGATATTGGGATTGAAACAGTTTGTGCCATAAATGATAAACATCAATGGAAAAAGCTACTAAATTAAACATAAGAACCAATCTAACTTATAAAAAATGAAAAGAATGCAACAAGATAAAAAATAGCTCAGGTCTATATACAAATTGAAAAAAAAGCATAACCTAACTAATGAAAAAAAAAAAGAGTGAGGCCTTAAGGTTTTTTTCCAAAACTTGGGAAATTGTTGAGAGTTCAACAAATGTTTCAAAATTTGTAAATCTCTCATCTCATCCCTATCTAACCTTGTCGTACTAGATTCATACTTCTTCACTAGCGTTTATAAATATTTGATAATTCCCCGAGTACATGGGTAATGGAAGATATAATGTTCTCAAGGGATGTAGCTAGGGAAAGGTGTCATGACTCTCTGGTTCTTATGAAAATTCCAACTAGATTGTTTCAAGGTTGGTGTTTACATCTCCACTTGGGGGTTAGGGTAGGCACTTTATACAATTAGTGACGGTGGGTTTGGGTACTATTCACGCATAGGCTCCCTCAACCCTTAATCATGTTTGTGGGGCGAGCTTTATTTCTTGGATTATCAACCATTAAATGCGGCTGGGCATTTATTGCCCACCGTTAGATTTAAACAAACAAATTTAAATCTAACGGTGGATAGTATTGCCTGTTTTCCGTGGATAGTGGTCTCATTATTGCACCGAGAGGCGCATTCTACAACCCAGTATGACCCCAATGTGTAAGTATGTCAAAAGCCAAAAAAAAAAAAAAAAAAAAAAAAACTATTGTTTTTTAATAAAATATAAATAATGCGGGCTTTAAAAATAACAACATAAACATATAAATAAACGATTAAAAATAAATTTAAAAAATATAAATTTAAAATATGAAGAGTTTTACGAACACTCAAAAAAGAGATATGGTAAATAAATAAAAATGTAAATAAACCAGAAATATAATAAATAAATAAAACCTAGTTTTATACTTACTAGGTAGGTATGGTAAATAAATAAAAATATAAATACACTAGAAGTATGGTAAATAAATAAAACCGCTTTTTATATTTACTCCATAAGCCTCTTTATATTTACAAAAAATCAAAAAAAGTTTTATTTTGGTAAAGCTTATGGACCAAATACTATGAGACAAATTATTATTAATACCATGAGCCAAATACCATATTTATAAAAGAAATATAAAAATATAACGTAAATAAATAAAAATATATCAAATAGAAATAGAAATCAACATCTAATTATATTTGAAGTGATGGGTTTATAATTTTTCCTCTAGATAATTACTCTATAAATTTTATGTTTTTTTTTTTTTTACCATATACTTTTAATATTCCAAATACTATTTTTAATTAAAAAAATATCATTTTCTTTGTATGTCAAAAAGTTGCATTCCATCATGTTTGTTTTAATTCTTTTTCCTTTGAGGTTAGGGAGTGGGTTTTCTACAACTTACATGAAATTTGAATTTCTCTCCTAGGCCGAAGCTCCTCGAAACCTAATATTCCAAATACTATTTTTAATTAAAAAAATATCATTTTCTTCGTATGTCAAAAGGTTGCATTCCATCATGTTCGTTTTAATTCTTTTTCCTTTGAGGTTAGGGAGTGGGTTTTCAACAACTTACATGAAATTTGAATTTCTCTCCTGGGCCGAATCTCCTCGAAACCTTGGATTTTCTTTTCCTCCCGTGTGTGACTTTTATGTTCATCGACAAGAAATAATTTCTTATTCTTTTTGTTTTTGTCATTGTTAGAATATATATATATATATATATATATATTTTAATTATTTTCTGGCAAAAAGGCTATATTTCCAATGGGTAAAGTCTTATTGTTAGGAGAGATGTATTTTAAAGCTCAGTATGACTCTAATATGTAAATATGTTGGAAGTCAAAATAATTTCAAAAATAAAATCTAAATAATATTCACTTAAACAAAAACTTACAAAACCATATAAATTAAAATTAAATATCAAATTTATCAAAATATGAAGAGTTTTACTAACACTAAAAAAAATATATGGTAAATAAATAAAAATATAAATAAACTAGAGGTATGGTAAATAAATAAAATCTCTTTTTATACTTACTTCTAAGGTATGGTAAATAAATAAAAATATAAATAAAATAGAAGTATAGTAAATAAATAAAATCTCTTTTTTGGTAAATAAATAAAAATATAAATAAACTAGAGGTATGGTAAATAGATAATATATATATATATATATATATATATATACTCCATAAACCTCTATATTTACAAAAGAACTTAAAAAATAAGTTTTATTTAGGTGAAGCCTATGGGCCAAATACTATGGGACAAATTATTATTAATACCATGGGACAAATACTATGGGCCAAATACCATATTTATAAAAGAAATATGGTAAATAAATAAATATAAAAGAGGTATAAAGAGGTAAGATAAATACATAAAAATATATCAAATAGAATTAGAAATCAACATCTAATTATATATGAAGTCTATGGCCCAAATACCATGGACCAAATTATTATTAATACCATGCAAACAAAAAAAAACAAAAAAAAAACAAAAAAAACAAAAAAAACATTATTAACCCTTACATTAATATTAATATTAACAATATTATTATGGTTAAATCTAATATTCATATTAATATAATATAATATAAATATTGTTAAATTTAATACCTTTAGATTAATACAATATTAATTTTTTTTATATTATAGTATATATTAATATATCATGATATATATATTAACTATAGATATATATGGGAGGGAAGAACAAATACATATGATAGAGGTGGAGAAATAGGGGGAGTGGCAAGGGAGAGATGGAGATAAATTGAAGGAGATGGGAGAGGAGGAATGAAGAGAGAGAGAGGGAGAGGAGTGAGAGAGGTAGAGAAGGGTAACAGAGGGAGAGGGAGACATAAAGATGGAGGTGGGAGAGAGAGAAGGAGAGAGGGAGGGAGAAGGAGAGAGGATTGGATGGTAGATAGAGAGAGAGAGAGAGAGATAAGGGGGAAGGGAGAGGGAGATAGGAGAGAAAGGGAGAGAGAGGAGGAGGAGAGATAGAGGGATAGAGATATTGAGTTGGAGGGGGAGAGAGGGAGGGAAGAAGAAAGGCATAGAGAGTGAGAAGTTAAGAGAGAGGGAGTGACAAGAGAGATATGGAGAGAGAGCGTCAATGTTTAAGGGTGAGATAAAGAGACATAGGAGGAGTGATGGAGACAAGGGGGGAGAGAAGGAGAAAGGGAGATATATAGTAACATTGTAGGAGAGAGAGAGATAGAGTGATGTGGGAAGAGAGGGGATTGGAAGGCAGAGATAGAGAGAGAGAGAGAGAGGGGATTTAATGGAAGAGAGAGAGAGAGAGAGAGAGCAAGAAGCGGGGGGCGGGGGAAGGAGAGAGAGCACATAGATGGAGGTGGGAGAGAGAGGAAGAGAGTGATGGGGGAAGAGAGAAGATTGTAGGGGAGAGAGAGAGAGAGTGATGGGGGAAGAGAGACGGAGGTAGAAGAGAAATAGAGAGAGAGGGGACTTGAAATAGAGGAGGAGAGAGGGAGGAAGAGAGTAAGAGAGATAGAGGGATAGAGAGATGGAGTTGGAGGGGGGGAGAAGGAGGGATAGATATTAGAGAGAAGGAGGTGGATGGAGCGAGAGGGAGGGAAGAAGAAAGACACAAAGAGTGAGTAGTTGAGAGAGAGAGGGAGTGACAAGGGAGAGACAGAGAGAGAGTATGTATGTTTGGGGGTGAGATAAAGAGACAAACAAGGAGAGATGGAGAGAAGGGGGGAGAGAAGGAGAGATAGAGGCATATAGTAACAAAGTTGGAATTTGAAAATAGAGAGAGAGAGGTGGGAGAGAAAGGAAGAGAGAGAGTGAATAGAGGTAGGGAAAGAGATATGGAGATGGAGGGAGAGAGAGAGGGAGGTAAGAATAAAGACATAGAGAGGGAAAGGTGGAGAGAGAGAGAGAGAGAGACAGTGATAAGGAAGATGGAGAGAGAAGGAGAGAGGATAACAAGAGGGAGAGGGAGAGGAGGAGGGAATGATAGATAAATAGATTAGAGAAAAAGAGTGTATGTTTTGGGGTTGATATATAGAGAGAGGGCAGGAAATAGAGATATATATGGAAGGTGAAGATAAAAAAGAGATAGGCGAAGAAAAGGAGGGAGGGACAAAGAGATTGATAGATATGAAGTGAGAGAGTGTGTGTGTCTCGCAGGGTGTGATAAAGAGACAAAGAAGGAGAGATGAAGGGATATATATATATATATATATATATATATATATATATATATATATATATGGAGGGGGGAAACAGGGAATAATATTTCTTGCAATAGATGCATTGATTTCAGGGTGGATGGTGATTCCTAATCCTATTTTATTTCTTGCACTAGATGCATTGCTTTTAGTGTAGATGTTGATTTATAATGATATTTGTTTACTTGCACTAGATGCATTGATTTCTAATCCTATTTGATTTCTTTCACTAAATGCATTGATTTCAGTGTAGATGGCGATTTCTAATCCTATTTCATTGCTTGCAATAGATGCATTAATTTCAATGTAGATGTTGATTTATAATTATATTTGATTGCTTGCACTAGATGCATTGATTCAATGTAGATGATTTCTAATCCTATTTTATTGCTTGAACTAAATGCATTGATTTAAGTGTAGATGGGGATTTCTAATCATATTTGATTTCTTGCATTGGATGCATTGATTTTAGTGTAGATGTTGGTTTTTAATCATATTTTCATACTTCCACTAGATACATTGATTTGAGTGTAGATGTTGATTTCTGATCCTATTTGATTACTTGCATTAAATGCAGTGATTTCAGTGTAGATGTTTTCTAATATTATTTGATTTCTTGCATTAAATGCATTGATTTTAGTGTATATGTTGATTTATGATTTGATATAATTGGAGTATGATGGTACATTAATTTTAAAATCAATGGATTAATAGTGTGAATATATTTAGTGTAAGCACAAAAAATTATTGACAATGTAAATTGATTTTTGTGTTATAGTAATTAAATCTATTAATATTGGAGAGAAAGAGAGACAAAGTATGATGTTTATTACAACAACTCTAGCTAAATATTTAAATAGTTTACGATTCCAACTTTTCTTTACATATAATCGATATGAAAAGATGACAAAACTAAAAATGGTGACAATAAGAATAGTACAAGAAAATAGTTTGACTATTTGTAATTGACTACATTCTTATTATTCACATTTCTATCATTCAATATTATTACATTGCCACTTTGCATTCAAAATTTTTATTTCATCATTTTCATCATTAAAGTTATTTTACAATATGTATCATCTCAACAAACTGAGGTAACTAAGCAAATTTAAAATCAAAATGAATTGATAAATATCAGACATATTTAACATATTTAAAATGGTTATATTAATATTAGATATATTTACATATTATTGATAAAATTAATCATATGTTTTTCATATTATTTATAAATTTTCCTTGGCTACCCACGACTCAAACCAGCCTAGATCCATCTTAACTCTGGATCTATCAAGCGCAAAGAGGGATCAAATCTCTCCAGATGCAAACCTTTCCTTAAGTTTTGCACTCCAAAAAGAGATTTGCACCTAGAAAGATTTGATCCCTCTAGACCCTTGATAGATCAAAAATTAAAATAAATCTAAACTGGTTATAACTTTTTCTAACACTAAATAAAAATAATAAAAATCGTTAACCTGTCATCATAATCTCCGTTGGACTTGGATCGAGAGTGATAGATAGTGGTCCCATGCGGCATAATATTTTCTTTCTTTATGACATAAAATAACAAACAATAATGTGTCATTATAATCTCCGTTGGACTAAAATCAAGAGTGGTTGGTTCAAAAATTTGAATCCGAGATTATAGACCAACCTTTTACGCGCTTTTTATCATTTGGCCGTTTTTAAAAAGGTAGGCTGTGGCTTTACATTATGTTATGTTTGCCTGCGCAGACCGTATCATTTCCTTCTTTAATGTAGCTTGTGTCTGCATTGGGATGCTTTCGCTTTGATAATTAGTTTGCAACTTGCAAGAGGATTGTCTGTGGCCATTCCTTCCATTTAGTTTCAGGTATGTAAATTTTAGTTGGAAATTAATTTTTAGTGTTATCGATCCTTACTTCTTGAAGTCTATTTCCTATGATTTGCTTGAATGGAACAATTTATTTCTGGATCTATATTTTTGAAGTTTTGTTTGATGAATGGTGAGGTTTACAAATTTATGAAATTATCTGCCTCTCCAAGCAAATACAATAGAATTGAAAGTTCAGGAACCTTTACAAACCAGCTTGGAGAAAGAATCTCAGGAATGTTTATTGATAGCATTTTCTTCAACAAGTAACTGGTACAGAAAACGTGCACGCAACTTATTTTTCATTTTAGGCTTTTTTAATGATCCATTTTTCACTTTCATATTGAAGAATAATTAATCTAATTTTATTCTTTCACAGGGCCATTTTCGTTGAAAATGAATCTGAAGAGCATTTTGCACATTTATCAATTTATGTCTCTTTTAATAGAGCTTAGAGTTCGGAATATTGACTGCATGTTGTCTGTTATAATTTTCTATATTGATCAAGTTAGAGTTGGAAAATTAAAAGTAAGACAAATTGGATGTGTTTCTTGAAAGCATTTTTACTATCAAAATATTAGGCACAAACCTTTTATTGACACAAATCTGGGATAAAGACTCCATTTAAAGACTTCATTTAATTTTGTTTTGTATGCAGAAGTGATGGCCATTTTTCTTTCGGCAAAAGAAGCTAGATGGAAAAGATGTGGCTCAGGGTCGCTGTAACTTGTAAGTATTCTAATTAAGATCCTTTTCTTGAGTATATCTTTTTATTTGTAACTTGTAAGTATTCTAATTAAGATCCTTTTCTTGAGTAGATCTTTTTATTTGATAATGCAGTGGAATTTCACTTTATAGGTTTTGTTCGAATTAATTTTATCAAATTCGAATAGATTTCATTTCTTTCCTGGAATGGAATGCTAGGGTTATCGAGGATGATATTTTGCTGAAATTGTATCTTTATCCGGAATTAAAATTATGGTGGACTGCAAGTAGTTTAAATATTCAGCGAGTTCTTTTATTCTTTGTAGTATGTGCCGCGATATAAATCTAAACCTTGTAGATTTGATCAATTTCGAAGATATACCATTTCTTTCCAGGAATCAAACGCTAGGGTTATCGTGTATCAAATTCAAATTTATTTTAATGATTGAGATGAAATTGTATCTTTATCCGGAATTGAAATTATGATTGACTGCAAGTACTTTGATTATTTAGCGACTTCTTTCATTCTTTTATTCTGGGGTATAAATCTAAACTCTCAAAGCCAATGAAATTGCATATATGCTGTAGGGAATTAGAAATGTACTGTGTTACACAATAGAAATATACACGCTGAGACAGGTTTAACCACTGAAGTTTCCCTACGTGGCATTGAGATCAATATTTCCCTTAGTTTAGAATAGAAATAAACGTTTAGACTTCGTGATACGAGATTGACTACAATTACAAACACGAATGATGCAGCTTGATATGCATTTTGGTTTCTTACTCCGTGGGAAACGTGAGACGCGCCATATTTTCAAGAATGACTAGGAAGAAAGATATCAACATTTGCTTTTTACACTGAAAATATGCTTGGTGAACTTTCCTTTAACATTTTTCAGAATTGGTAAATAGAGATCACAATCGCTAGGGGAGAGGGGTCAGTCATGACACCTCAGCAATGACCAGCCCCCATGCCATGTAGGCGAATCCACCTATTGTACGTCAGGTGTCCCAGTGCAAGGAAATCATCTGGCGGGCACGTGCACGCAGTCGAACCGGTCTCTAATCTGCTCAGCAGGTCGTCTCCCGCCATTATGTGGAGGCTTCTCGACGAAGCCTCATTTTTTGCTCCGGGTCTGGTTGCTGTGCGTTTTGGTCTCCAATTGTTGCGTAGAGGTTCTTCGATGTCTAACGCCTTCGCCACCACCCTCCGCGCGCTCCATCCGTCGTTATGGCGTCTGTGCTCTCATGGCTTGAGCTCCCCTGGTCTTGGTTCGACCGCGGTGACCTTCAAAACTTTCATGGTTTATGCTCTGTGGCTATTCACACTGGGTTCTGTGTTCGTTAAACCTCGGCGCTGTGTGGTTATACCTCGGCTCTTTAGTGGCTATGCTCGGCTCTGTGTTGTCATACCTCGGCCCTGTGGCGGTTTTACCTTGGCCCTTTCGTGGTTTTATTCGGCTCTATGGTGGTTTTACTCGGCTCGGCCCTGTGGAGGTTTTAACTCGGCTCTGTGGTGGTTTTTCTCGGCTTTGTGGTGAGCATACCTCGCCTCTGTGGTGGTGGTGGTCATACCTCGGCTCTATGGTGGTCATACCTCGGCTCTGTGGTTCGGCGCTGTGTGGCTTACAGGTCTGTATGCTCCGAATTTTGTTTTCAGGTGCATTTTTCAGCTCTCGATGCTGTGAATTATGCTTTCAGGTGCATTTCCCTATTGGTTTTAAGTTTTTTTGAAATTTTTTTAATGTTTGTGCTCTGTGAATGATTGTGTTTTTTATTTCTTTGCAGGTCAATGCAGAAGCCAAGGACAATGTGGTTGGCTGGCAAGGCAAGGAGGACAATGCAGTTGGCAAGGAGGAAGGCCAAGAGGGAGAGGAATTGGATGAGAGGAGTCTTAAGGTAGGACTCTGTCCTACCAGTCATATGTATGTGTTTGTAAACACATTTAACCTGAAGGAGATGTTCTCTGTTGAACTTATTTATTGTTTTACTGTGTTTTACTGGGGTTTTACTGTGTTTAGGGTTTAGGGTTGTAATTGGAAAGGCTTTGATATTTAATTAATCAACGTTGGGTGTGTGGATTGAATCTCCGTAATTTGGGTTTATTAAGGTTGTGACCATCCTGCTTTGAGTTCAAATGAAAATCGAATGCTGGTTGCTGTTTATGCATTGAGAGGTTTATATTATGGTTGGACCATATGATTAGAGGATTTCCGCAATAAAAAAAAAATAATTGCTCAGATCTGAGAGGTTTTATTGTGTTTAGGGTTTTACTGTGTTTAGGGTTTAGGTTTGTAATTGGAAAGGCTTTGATATTTAATTAATCAACGTTCGGTGTGTGGATTGAATCTCCGTAAGTTGGGTTTATTAAGGTTGTGACCATCCTGCTTCGAGTTCAAATGAAAATCGAACGCTGGTTGTTGTTTATGCATTGAGAGGTTTATATTATGGTTGGACCATATGATTAGAGGATTTCCGCAAAAAATAAAATAAAAATTGCTCAGATCTAAGAGGTTTTACTGTGTTTAGGGTTTAGGGTTCCACAACTTAGACATTTTAATCTCTGTGTAGATTGATAGGTTGCCCTTCCTGCAAATACTAGATCCTATTTGTTCCCTATTAGAGCTTAAATGCCTCTGTTTGGCTTTTTAGTTAGCTGACTTTGGACATGAATGACAAAACTTCTTTGAAGGATATTTCATGTGTTAATTTAATCCAAATTCTTCTTATTGTTCATTCTTATTGCTCATTTTATGTCAACTTGGAAGAGGTTAGGGGATATGAAGCCTGAAGTCAACCTTGCTTCTCCAACCAATCTTTTTCCACACTTGTAGTGATATCCAATGGTTGGTAACACCAACCCCAACATACATGTTGTATTTGATATGCTTGATTTATCATTGGGTTTATTGTTGAAACTTGAATGATGCAAGAGGATCCACCTCCCCTCCCTTATTAGAGTAATTTTGCAGTGAAATTTAGGCTTTTTTCATAGCTCAACAAATCGGATGCTACTTTACATAGGCTAGGAATATATACTCTTCAAACCTCCTGCATAATATAACTACACAAGATTTAGGATTCACAGTATTCAAAGCTACAACAATTGCATATCTTCCATTGTCTGTTCTTCTATAGGTCAAGAAACTGGATGCTACAGAACACAAGTTTGCATGAATGCATCTACTCCATGTTTCTCAATCCGTAGCATGAGGATGGCAACCTATACAATGGATTCCACAACAGTTATATATTCGACAACATCCTAGGCTCTCTTCATGGAAACATCACCTGCAAGTTATGCCACTTCTTGCAATCAATGGTTAGTTTATAAACCAAGGAAATTTTCTTTCAATGGTTGAAGTGGACTTGATAAGAATAAAATACAACACTGTATGAATGAATGGTCACTTTTGTCCCTTTCTTTGTTTATAAGTGTTTAATTATTTATAAGTGATAAGATAGCATTGGGGAATTTGAACACTTGAAAATTTCCATTTCTTTTTTTGCTTATGAATTTAGTTTCTTTGTTGAGAGTATCCTCCTTTATTCACTGATTTTTATTGATGAAGTAGCAAGTAATTTTCACCTCCTTTTTATTGAGAGATTTTGATTGATGGAGTTTGTAATGAATAATGAATTTTGATGATACAATCTTGTTACAATTACAATTCCTTTTTTGGGTTAGGTAGTGTTTTTAACTATTTAAAATTGAATTTATAAATTTATTCCATACTTCGAAAAATTCCAAAGAAATTTAAATTGTGCAAAGTTGACTGTCAAATTTAGAGCAAATTAAATAAAAACATACTTTATGCTACTTTATGCTACAAATAATATTGTGTTGTGTGGGACACCTGACGTACAAAAAGTGGATTCGCTTACGTGGCATGGGGGCCAGTCATTGCTAAGGTGATACTGCATGGATATAGTTTGAGGTTAATATAGATTGATACTAGGGGAATTCAATGGTAGTATGATTTGATGTTATGCCCATGCATTGATGTTAATGGAAAGTGAATTTGTTGAATTTACTTGCATTGGAGTTAGTTTCCTTTCCCTATGTATCCAAATGCATAGGTAATTCTTCATTCATTAGCTCTGAGTCACACTCCACCACGGATGAAATTGGAACATGTTGACTTCTAAATTTCTAAATCAGGAGGTATAAAGCTTGGCTCTCACAACTTGACAAAGGTTAGTATTGAATGCAATATTGCACTAATTTCTATTTCTGCTGATAAATGTTAAATATGACCTTACAAAAGTATGTATGCCAAACATCTTTTCTACCTCTCTTTTTTTAAATAAATGGTTAGTCAGTAGGGCTGGTGGCATGTCTCGATCAAGAATCAATTTCTCCCCGTGTTGATATACTTGTTATTTAACATGATTATTGGTATCTGTTTCTGTTCATCAAAGAGCATGTAATGTTCAAGGGATAGTTTGTTTAGATGCAATCAGGTTGTTTTGTTAATGATGTTCAATTCAATTATGAATTCAATTTCTTTGTATAACTACCACAGAGCTGAGGTATAACCACCACAGAGCTGAGTATGTTAACCTCCTTTTTATTGAGTGATTTTGATTGATGAAGTTTGCAATGAATTTTGATGATACTTGTTATTTAACATGATTATTGGTATCTGTTTCTTTTCATCAAAAGAGCATGTAATGTTCAAGGGATAGTTTGTTTAGATGCAATCAGATTTTTTTGTTAATGATGTTCAATTCAATTATGAATTCAATTTCTTTGTTCAATTATGAATTAAAAAATCTGATATAGGCTAAGGCTATAACTTCAACAGATTAACAAACTTGTAGGATTTAGAAACCTTTTGATATGTAGGAATTGTAAACTGTTTGATATATAACTTCATAAAAAATCTGATATAGGCTAAGGCTATAACTTCAACAGATTAAAAAACTTGTAGGATTTAGACACTGTTTTATACATACTAATTTGAAACTGTTTGTAGCTTCCCAAACATCCATGGATGCTATCATTAGCAAACCTATTTGATCCTTACCAAAATCACAGTGTCTTGTAGTTACAAAAATTAAGTCATGGCACCTCTATGCTTGATGGCTTCCATTTCCTGCGTTGCCCAAGTTTGGTGGACTGCCCAACATTGGATGATTAGGATGTGCCTGAATGTTGGCATATGGTTGACTCCAATTTGCTCCATGTAGCCATGGTGGGACTGAGTAGCCCAAGTGTCCACTTGTGTTACTAACCCCAACATTGACTGCAGGTGTCATATAAACACAATTAGGATTCAAACCTGCACTGGTAGGGGTATAAGAGGTGGGCCTAACCCCTGCCTGATAGCTAGGGACTTGGATGTTAATCATGTCTTGGAATGATGGTGTCTGCTCTGCAACGTGGTCCAGCGTGTTAGACATCAACCTATTTTACTCAAACTGGTTTGAACCATGGTCTTCTCTGCTTGTCACCCCTTCTCCTTTTTCCAACTCTTGTTGAACCTTTATTGCCTCTCTTTGTTGCCTTGCCAATTGCTTTTAATGTTCCTTATCTTCCCTTTCTTTTTGTCTTTCCAACCTTTCCTTTGCTCGAGCTTCTGCTGTTGCAATCCTTGCAACCCTCTTTTCATTGGCTAACTCCTTCTTTCTTTTTCTAGCTTCCTGAATTTCATTCTTTTTATGTTCAGACTCGAACATTAAATTCATATAATCTTCAGATGTGAGCAATTGTGAACTCCTCCCTAAACGAAGATAATCTGAGGTTGAGTTCCTTGATGAGGCCTTCACTCTCTCTACTGGTAGCTTTAGGAATGCACCAAGTAATCTCTGCTTTTCCGGACCTGGCTTCTAGATTTCATCTTTTGGGAAAACTAATTGGCCCCCATTGTTGTCTTCTTCAGGTACTTCATGCTGAATAGGCTCCTCTTCCAGTGATCCATTGTCCACAAAATAATGAACAAGTTCGGTGTTCAACCCTAATGGTTGTGAAGGAATGTCCATGCTTTCATCCTCATTGGTGGTAGATACATTATTTCCAGTGATATTCATCACGGCCTCTGCCAGCCATAATGGTGCACTTACTTGGGTTGGCATGGTCAATTTCTCATTTTCAGCTGCATCAGTGGGTGTCACAGCCTCATTGATATTGTTAGTTGGTTCATCACTGAACTGTGTCTCACTGACATGCTCAGCATCATCACCACCACAGAACAACCCTTCAGAAAGGGACATTATACCTTCAGCAGCAGCTACATCTTCTTGGGCACCAACATGCTCTTCTAAGTTCTCTGCTTCTTAACCTTCCACTTCAAATGCTTGGCTACATGTGGTATCATGCATAAGAGCATCAAAATTGAGTGGCCATATACCAGTCCTCCTAAATCCATCCTTGATATTAGAAGGTGTGAGAGCCCTTTTAAATGCTTTACTTGCAAGCTCAACTAGCTCAAACCTCTTTACTTCCACCCCTGGATTCTTTGCCATCCATGAAGCTCGCTTGACCCTGAAATAGTTCTTGAAAGGCCCAAACACGCTCACATCAAGGGGCTGCAATTTGTGAGTAGTATGAGCCGGCAATGTTAACAGGTCAATGCCCAACTTATTGGCCTCCTCGATTGTTTGCACAACCATGTGGCATTAGGGGAATTTTGAGGTCTAAAATGGGCCTCCTCGATTGTTTGCACAACCATGTGGCATTAGGGGAATTTTGAGGTCTAAAATGGGCCTCCTAAGGAAATTATAAAATAATAGTGGAAAAAATCTAATAAGATTTGATGACATCATAAATTTTAGAGGGAAAAATATAAAAACTACTTTTTCAATTCATATTTTCAACTTATCTCCCAAAGTTTTTACTCAAATTTGAGCGGGAGTACTCGTTGGATGCGGAATTTAATTCCCCATCCAAGGAGTACCCATGTTGCATACTTTCGATGGGTCCTACTACACGAAAAATGAGAAATACATAAAAAAAAACGTGATTACAATCACGTTTTTTATGTATTTCTCATTTTTCGTGTAGAAGAGTTCATCGAAAGTATGTAACATGGGTACTCCTTGGATGAGGAATTAAATTCCACATCCAACGAGTACTCCCGCTCGAAATTTGAGTAAAAATTTTGGGAGATAAGTTTAAAATACGAGTTGAAAAAGTAGTTTTATTATTTTATTATATTTTTATTTTTTTACTCCAAAAATGGTGAATCATCCATTATGGATGACATCATCATCTTGAATCCTATTTGTTGTTATAAAGTTTATTTTTGTTGTACATTTTTCTTATGAGGCCCATTTTAGACCTCAAAATTCCCCTAATGCTTCCATAGCCATCTAAAATCAGTAAGTACCTATTTTCAGGCGAGACACCACCCGGTACAGAAGCAGCAAAGTGGCAAAGCCAATTTAGGAACAATTCCTTTGTCATCCATGCATGTGGATGTGCAACCATGCATGCCCCTGGTTCACAATTCTGTATATAATTTTTTAGTTGAGTTTTACCTTTAAATAGATAAAACCCTAGTATTGATGAACCAATTGCATTGACACAGGCACGAATTGTGATCCACTCCCTGCTCTTAGGCAATATCTTAGGCACATTTCTACTCCCTCTCTTGGAAATTACCCACATACCACAATTTCTTCCTGCCTGTAAGCCTGTTTCATCACAGTTCCATATATGGTCTGGGGCGTATGAGTGCTGGTAATATGCAGCAGAAAGAGTGTTATAGAACTTGGAAACAATTGCAGGGCGTAGATTTAAAGCCTGGTCTCTGTCAAGGCCCTCCGCTGTACGTAACACAAGGTCTGGATGCATCTTTTTAAACCCACTCCACCATGACTTACCAGGAAAACCATCTTTAAAGGGGTTTGGACTCCCTTGACAGATTTTAGCCACAGTGGATTTAAGTTGTATAAGCTCTAACCGATGTCCCAATTGGGCCATCTCCTTTCACCACTCCACCACCTCATCCTCCTCCTCTTCAGTCATAACTGTAACAGACCCTCTACGCTTTGTATTAGTCAACTCATTTATCCAATAATGTATGTTAGAGGCAGCAATACCATGTTTTTTTTCATATGCACAGATTGAATATCCCTTAAACTCGATGTCATCAATTGCATCGAGCATGTCTTGCTTCGTCCAGCCTCTGATTGCACTGATTTTCTTTGTTGAAATTGCACCTTGTACTGTGGTCGAAGGTGGCTCTGTGGCTGATGGTGGGCTGGGATGATCTGCAACCATAGGGTCCTTTTCAACTACATTACTGGGAGCAATGGGAGCATTGACATCCTCATCTGATGAACTGCTCTGCAGTTGGGCCCCCATTCTCCCTCGCCTCCTGTTCCTTATCCGATCTACAATAGAAACTCTTGGCATGGCTACAACAACCTGCAATTTCCAACATCGTTAAGAAATTTGATAAGTATTACAACACAACTGTATAGAGTAAACTATAATTATGTATGAATTCCAAAATTTCTGCTAATAACATGAAATCTTCAGTTGTCTGTTGTGAATTAATTGGCATTGAAGTATTACTTGTCAATTATGTATTACTTGTAATATCAACATGAGAAAGATATGTGATACCTACATGGATGTTAGCTACATGGAATTGTCTAAAATCAGTAAGTGCATATTTTAAAATGGACTTATCTTTGGACATGGACTATGTGTTAGAACTATTTGTTGAGAATGCAGCAAGATGATGGAGCTTAGTGAAATGAAGTCGCCTTCACTAAGTGGGCCCGCAGGCAAATTCTGGCGCAAAGTCTATTTTTAGACTATGTCTATTTTTAGACATACGGAGCATAATTTGGGAATTCTACTTGGAGAGTCTTGGAGTATGCGACATGTCGGTAAAAATAGATGAGACCCTAATTTTTAGGACCCAGGCTATTTTTAGACTGATCTCCTAAAAATATGGAAGTCAAATATTATTTACCCTTAATAATATTTTGACTATAAAAAGCAGTTTACTCTCTTGGCGCACTTCAGTTTGAGTCATGGAGGTGGCTCATGCAACTGACACAAGGAATCACGTGGTTCCTAGGGTTTGATGGCATCTTGTATGGTTGGCTTCAGTTAGACTTCAGTGGCAGGAGTTTTGGAGGAGTTAACGGGACAAGTAGTGGAGTTGTGTTCTGTTTGTTTTAGTTGAACTAGTTGGGATTAGTTAACTAACTAATCAACTAGATATGAGTGGAGTAAATTAAACAATATTTAATTTACTAAATATTAACTCATTAGTCAACTCAAGAACACTTCAGTTCACTACAGTGCATGATCAGTTCAGTGAAGACCAGTGAAAGAGATAGATGAAAGGGTAGAGTTAGCTATCAATTGTAACTATACTGTTGCTATTTGCAACACATAGATAGGTGGAGTAAGCTATGAGTATTGCAAAGTTTAGGCTGGTGGTTTATCTATATAAAGAGGCCATCCCATAGCTTTGAAATACGAAATCAAGGCTGGCTATCAAGTGGCTAAGGATTGGAGCAAGTGATTTGCTAGATCTAGCTTGATAGTGTGTAGCATGGGAGGTAGTGCATGAGAGCTTGTGAAGAGTTTTTGTACTATGATTGTTACATGATTTCTCCATTATAATATACACAATAGCTGCGGGGTTTTCAGCTATAGGCTTTCCCATACATACTGAGTTAATGTGTGATTGAATTGATGTGAGATTGCTTCTATGTTATTTCCGCATGTGACAATTAATTGTGGAAGAAGGTTATGTGTTATGCATGCAATTCGAAATTGATGTATGATCGGGTTAATCTTCATTGAATAAGTGATTTATTCAGATAACTTCTACATGGTATCGGAGCGAGATTAATTGTCGAAGTCTATTACGGTGATTGCAAACTTATTTCCTCGGACAGAGTCTGCATGCGGGCCAGGTAGCCTCCGGAATATTCATCCTTCTTTGTAAGGTGAAAGATCCGGTGAATGCCCTTTGCAGTCAATCTCTGATTTGGAAATAATTTGTTTTCAAGTATAGATCGGAAGCGATAGAGCTTGGAGTTTGGAATTCGAATTTTGCAGAAGGTTGTTCTTCTTGGTGCCGGTGTTGAAAGATGTCTTCTTTCAATGGTCTGCGACTCGAATATGCTCTTGAAGGCAGTTCGAACTATGTTGCATGGAAAGATCGAATGGAAGCAGTGTTAGAAGATAATGGTCTGAAGGAGTTCATGGATGCGGATGTCCCAAAGCCCACTGATGCAGCTTTGGTCGATGCATGGCAAAAGAAGATCGCGAAATGTCGAAGGATCCTGTTGGAGGGCGTCAAGGATCATATTGTATCCAGCCCGCATGGAAAGGCTACTCCATATTTAATGTGGAAAGCTTTGACGGATCTATTCCAGAGTAAGAGTGACCAAAGGAAGCTGGCGCTCAAAGATAAGCTCAGGAACATCAAGATGGAGAAGGGCGACAGTATCGCCAAATACCTCACGAAGTTCACTCAATGCAGAGATGAACTGGGAAGTGGGGGGGTTACTGTCGATGAAGAGGATATGGTCGACCTGGCTCTCCTTGGTCTTCCGAAGGCTTGGCACTCATATCAAGATAGTGTCAATGGTCGGGAGAAGCTGCCGGGATGGGAGCGCCTTTGGGCGGATCTCATGCAGGAGGAGATAAGGAGGACTACTTGAGATGGATCTTCATCAAAGGGAGTTGATGAAGAAAACTGCGCTTTGGTGGCCAAAGAAAAGAAAGGGAAAGGTAAGAAAACCTCTCATTCTGGTACAAAGGGCAAGAAGCAGGATATGGCGAAAGTGAAGTGTTTTCACTGCCATGATCACGGACATTATGCTACCAATTGTCCAAAGAAGAAGAAGAACAAGCAAGCGGGAAGATCTGCAGATGGAGAAGCTTTGGCTTCATAGTTCGAGCTTGACTTTTCACTGATTTCATGCTTGGTTTCAAGTGTGATGGGATCGGTGTGGTTCTTGGACAGCGGTGCGTCATTTCATATGACGGGAGATCGGGAGTTGTTCTCAGATCTAGAGGACAAGGATTTGGGTATGCACATCGAGATGGGCGATGACGGTAGATACAGTGCGACTGGTATCGGTACCGTATCCTTTCAGAGGGAGTCTGGTAAACCCTTTCTCTTAAAGGATGTCATGCATGTACCTGGATTGAAGAAGAACCTGATTTCAGTAGCGATGTTGGAGGATAAGGGTTATGATGTGGCTCCCACACGAGCTCGCTGCAAGAAGACCACCGGGAGAACTGGGAAGATAAAATCAACTGCAACCTTACCGGGCCTGGGTGTGTAGATGAACATAAGAATGATGGCATGCAAGGAGAAGTGTAGAGCTGGATGAGATGAAGGCGTAACTATGGAATATGAGACAACATTCACCATGGAGCTTTGAAGATACTGCAGCAGATTTCTACTGGGCTTCCTAAGGGCACTCTTGCGCAGTCAGATCAGTGCAA
>JAXQQM020090001.1:0-36681 GCA_034641835.2 Pinus albicaulis
GAAGTTGCAAGTAAACAAAATAAGCTTTGATTCTAAAGAAAGATGATGGCAAGTTTTCAATCCATTGGGCTATGGAGTCATAAGGGAATTTAATTGAAACATCCAGGTTCAAGAATAATCTATGGGGCAAGTCATCTAGGCCTAAGGATCTCTTTGAAGTTTGATTTATGGAATGGGGTGATACAACAAGAAAGGGAATCAACAGATGCAGAACAAAGAGCAGCCCAGGATCTGGTAAGTACTTTGAAACTAGCCAGCCTTTGACCAGGCACTTTAAGAAAACATAGAAGCAACCTAGGATCTGGTAAGTACTTTGAAACTATCCAGCCTTTGATATACTTCTGTTAGAAAACATATTAAAAACAAAGGGAAACTTGAAGGCAACCTTTGGAGCAGGAACTAGCGGGCAGGGCTCACCTTTCTCCTCATCTTAGTCCTTCTTTACTTAGTTACTTCCAAGACAATCACCAAGATCACACAGAATGGCCCAAGATTTGATAAGTACTTTGAAACTATTCAGCTTTTGACACATCCTAAGGGAAACAGACAAATAGTTGAGCAAACAAGAAAGGGACTCAGGGCTAACCTTTGATTTCCTCAATTCATTCCTTACACAACATATATGAAAGTAACATTTAAAAATAACATTCAGCAGTGACGAAAATATGAGGGAACGCCAGCATCTCTGTGCTTAGACCGAATTAAATCATTTCTAAATAACACAATTAGAAGAAAACATTGGGATAAAGATTTTTCAGCCAGAGAAGATCACTGATATGCAGCAAACTCTAACACTATTTAAACTGTTCTTTATAGTGGAAAATGAAACAAATTGAAAACATAAATAAAATGACAAGTTACAGTGAGAATAACATCACCATCAGCATAGACCAGGATCCCATAAATCAGCTTGTATTGATTGCTTCAAACCGGTTACAAACTTCAAATCCAATGTTTTAATCCATCTCTTTTCACAATCTAACTTATCTGTTACAAGCAGAGCTCCAAGAGCCCATGAAACCACTATTTACAGTCAAGAGTTTTCCACTCAGAAATAGCTACAGCGCTTCAGCAATTACGTTAACAACCAACTAATCCAACCCCTCACTCATCTTCTATTGAAGTATTTATAGAAGGATGAGGAGGTGAGATCTGTTTAAAAGATCTCAAACACAATCAATGCAGAATTAATGTCTTCCTGACCCCGAGAGGTTCGATGAAGAAATTCTACAGGTGTTACATTGCATTAATGTGTTTATACTTAAGAAGTAAGCTCGAAGAGAGCTTATATTGACCTTTGAGGCTTTGCGTACTGTTAGGGTTACTCTGCGAACATTCTGTCGTTGAAATCTGGTGCAATAATAACTTCTTTGGTTGTTCGAGGCATAATATCTGATCCTGTTCAATAAATTCATCCTCTGTTTGAGCTTTCTGAGGCAATAGGTGGCACTGTGGTGGTTGAGGAATCAATTCGCCTCGGAGTGTGGCGGTGGAGGCGATCTGTCTGCCGAACACTTTTAGGTTTTGCTTTAATCCGTGTTCTGAGCCGGGGATTAGGCTTTTGATAACCGTCTTAGCCGTAATCCCCACCAATATTCTCACAAAACCACTGCTCTGGTTCATTTTATCTTCAATCCGATACTCTTTCTCTGCTCTGATATTGTCGGCCTTCTTCAAGCTTTGCAGGGACGTGCGGCAATCAAAGCTCATGAAACTTTGTAAATATCTCTGCTCTTCTCCGTATGATCAATTCCCTAGACAAACCGGGAGGATTGGAGTCGTCACTCTCATCCTTCAGATTTCATAGAATACGAAGAAAAAACCTCTGAAAACCTGCAAAAAACAAGAAAAATGAGGAAATACTGCGTTATATGGACAGACTGCATCGGAGGGCGTGCGGGTGGATGGAGAGATTGGGACCGTTGATCGTATTGCGATCAACGGTTGGGAACAAATCAAACGGTCAACGAAGAGGAAAGTGGACCGTATAATGGAATCGGGAGAGGAGATGCAGACCGTCGATCTACAGAGATCGACGGCGGGGATTTGATTTTAAACGCGCCGGGGAAAATTTATCGGACGAGCGGATTGGTTAAAGGGTGAGCGGGAAAAGTGATCGGGGACCGTCGGATGGGAGGGCCCAGATCCGACGGCGGGGACGAATCTCGCTGCGGGGCCATAGGACAATGTTTAATGCGCGGGAGATGGACATGGCATGGCGGTTTTCGGGGTGAGGTGGAGAACACGTGTCGGCCAGCGCGTGGAATCGCTGGCCGACGGCACAAAACCACTTCCGGACGAAAGGTGGTGCGGGCACAAATCGGTGGGAAAGGAAAACAGCGCGGCGGAAAGGGGGGAGGGGTCCACCAGATGACGGGACACTCCGCACCGTTGATCCGTGGGACAGATCAACGGCGGAGTTTTAATATTATTTTCTTTGGTGGAAAAATAAAACAAACCCGTTTTTGCATTTTACAAAGGTTTTCAAAGTTTTTTGGGCAATAAATTATTTCGGAGGTTAAGCGCCTGGCGGGTTTAGCACGCGGTTCCGGCGTGGGGGCATATGGAAGGAGAAACAGAAAGGGGCTTAGCCTGAGGGGCTAAAGCCTAACACATAGAAACGCATGTTTTTCTATGGTTTTTGAATAGTTTTTGTAAGAGAAGAAAGGTTCCGATAGATCAAAAAGTGGGTTTTTGACCTTAGGAAATGAGATTAATGGAGGAATAAGGGGAATAAGAGGGTTTAATGGGTTATTTATGGGTGAAAGGAGAGTTAAAGATATGAGGAAAAAGGAGGAAGGGGAGAAGAAAAAGGAGGAGGATGCAGCAACACTTTGATTAGGATTTTCATGGTATATCAGAGGCAGAGGGGATGGAGAGTATGTAGAACCAATCAGTAGTTTATAACCTTGCCAACAGACTTCAAGTACCAACAATTTTAGGCCTGAATTTGTTTCTTGAAGGCTGCAAAGAATATTTTAGCCACCAACTGCTATAATTGAAAAATATTTACATCAATGGCCTTCGACTGAAAGATTTTGTGTGGTGTTCAACTTCAACTCATTCATTCACACTATATAGATTTTATTGCAGTACCTTGAGAGACACTAACATCATCGATGATTTCTCTTGAATCTGTTAACGAATTACATCATTGGTCACTAATCAGGTGGTGTCTACCATGTTCGAATCCAAATCATTGATTCACATGGTTAGTCGTACATTAGATGATTTTGCAAACAAGATAGAAGACCCCATATATATTTTCATCCATCAAGGCTGTGATTTCAGGATTAATACAATATTACGATGTATGATGGCTATGATTACTCATACAGTCATCTAGTCATCGGTTCGCCATTTGTCATCAGTGGACATGTATTTTGGTCATTGTACATGTAATGTTAGATTATGTGCTAAGCATGGGTATTCCTCCCTCAAAAAATATGTCATGATGTAAATTTATTGTAACCGAAGATGATCTCACTGGTTGTTCTTGATCCCAACTTGTCAAAAAGTAAAGCACTTCAGTCATCATTTTCCATTTCCGAATTTTCACTTTATGGGTCAATCTGTTATAGGTCATTTTGTCACATCTATTCCATCGATCTACAAACTGGATCAACCAACATCCTTTCACCCCTTGACATCATCATTGCACAAATCCCTAAGCATGACTCTCCTTAATCCCTGAGTTTCTTCCTGAAGCTGCCTCAATTCAGTCATTTTAAGGACCAATGTAGTATGTAAGCCTATGGACCTGTATTCACCAAAAAAATTTCCCTTGCTGAGTAGGGTTTATCACCAGCACATTTCCCTATGTTGGGGGTGCATAAATTCTATAAATTCAAGAAAAATAAAAATATTTATGAAGCTTCCTCTTCCAAAATCTTCCAAGAGTTGTTACAACTATTCACCTTAGATAAAAGTCTCTAATCCTATCCTACACTAACTTGGAGTTTTCATCCCTTATCCTTTGATCTCATCCTCCCATCAAGAGTGCATCTCAAGTGTAGATTGGTAAATGGATAATAACTCTTGAATTACCATCCTCCTCTATATATTTGTGTCCATCCACAAGCTAGGGCCGGTTGGATTTTGTAGATAGATTCTACCCTCATGTTGTTTCTGTGAAGATTCTTATTCCATGAATTAGGGTGGCATAGAGGTACACTTTGTGGCAAAGAAGGAAAAGTCAACTTGGAGGAGATATTCTACAAGATCAACTCATATATCTGGTTTTAAATCACTCCATTTATATTAATGAAAAGAGTTCTTTGTTTTCCTATATGTGATGTTGTGATTTCATGTATTTTGATACCATGTTGATCAATTGAATGAAGTGATTAGATGATGCTACATAGGTGTCGTAGATCATTGGATTATGTTTTTTTATTATGCATGTTCTAATCACAGTGATCAAAGCTATGATTGTAGCATTCAAGCCAAGAGAGGAGTGAAGCATATGACAAATCACAAGTATGCTTCATCCCATTATCTATTTACTTCAAGGGAAACATTAGCTTCTTTGTCTTTATGTTGTTCTAGGCTAGGCCACCCATTCTAGGGAAGATACTTATGTATGCATTTGTAGATTCCATATAACAAAAGGTAAACAAGTAGGGTAACTTAGGATTTGACAGCAAGAGAAAAATATGGAAGAATAAAGCATAGATAAGAGGAATTTCCATATTTATTAATAACCTCAATATTAAAGGAGCAAAGAGTTTGTAGTATATCTTGTTTGATATAGTATTTGAAAACACACAAGATATAAGGTTATCCCAGTAATAAGGAGAGGATCATGTTAATATGATCGCCTCAGATTATAATAATTATCCCAAATTTTGAAGAACGCCTCATAATTTGAGAAACAAGGATCCATGAGCCAAAGGAAGAAATTTTGACTTTAGAGGGAGATGGAAGCATAAGTTGACATGAAGGATCTTACAACATGGGAATTTAGGTTGCTACTGATGATTAATATATGGTATAATTTCATTGAAGAATATGAAGCTGAATTTTGCACATTTCAAAGGAAGGCGATGTGGCACTTGGTACAAACAATTGTGAAGCAGTTTGGCTCCAAAACGTATTGTGATTGACTATATGATGAAATTTTGGATTCGATATAAATATCGTTAGAAAAAATAGGAAGGTTGAAAATTGTTATGATGTGATGCATATAGTAGTCGAGAAGCTAAAATAGTTCTCCATGGAAGAACAAGTAACTTATGTATTGATTTAGTTCCTTTTCATGGAAGAGGATGAGTATTTTTAAGACATGCTTAGGCTTGTGGATATCTCCTCCCTGGTTGAGAGGGAGTGAGAATGAACACTGTATTATCCATGTGTCATGTAATATGTCCAGGAATAACAACTGTAAGCCTACTGCATGAACATTGGTAGGGATAATGCTGGATTGGATAAGCATATGAGATTGATATTCTTTGAATATTTGTACTATGACCAAGACTAACCATGTAAGTCCAGTGCATTGATCTAAGATAAGAATAGTACCGAGGATTAATATTTCCTACTGTCAAGTATTGTGATAGTGGATTAGATAATGGTCCTTTAAGGACATAACTTGGTGAAAAAAAAGGTGGGGTATGTGCCTTGAGAGGCGATGGTGTCCAGATTTATGCCTCCCAACACCGTGCTCTGATCTAGTGAAGAGATAGAGAAAATTTTCCTAGGCCTTGATGTTTTGGAAATGTTGGTTATGATGATCTAAATCATCATTGATGCTTATCAATCCAAATATTTTCTTATAGAATTTATCAACTTGAGAATATCTTGATAATTCATTATGAATACCTCCCTAGTGAAGAGAGAGTGTTGAAATTGTAACTAGGTTCAATATTTATAATTATTGTACTTGTATCAATTTGTAATTCATGTAAAAAAAAAGGAAAATTATTATTATTATTATTATTATCAAGAATGTTCTTCAAGCTCTATTTTTGTTCAAAAGAAAAATTCATGGGCATGTTCTTCATGGACATATAAAAAGAAGAAAAAATTTGAATTTTGTAAATGTCATTTATTCCTCCAAGTTGCCAAGTTGTCCCTCCAGGATGACAAGTAGTGTTTCTCAATAGTCGTATCTTTATGCATATGGAAACAATTATATATTGACAATTATTCTTCATCATTTTGGAAACTGTTCAATAATTTTTTGTGGAAGAAAATTTCAAGTTTGTGGCATAGATTTTTGAGGCACACATATCTGAATTCTAAGGCACATATATTCGAAGTTCCGAGGCACATGTATCCAAAACTTTGAGGCACACATGTATGAATTTTCAAGGAACATACATCCCAGATTCTTGAGGCAAATGAACAATACTTATGTGGCATATGTGTGATATTGTGAGGCACTATTCATGTGAAGGATATGTGGCATTATCTTTTTGGTTATTAGGAAGAAATAATTGATTAAATTTGGGCTTTTATTGTGGACAAATATTTGGCAATTTATGGACAATTTTGTGAACAATCTATGGACTCTCCAGTGAGCAGAACCATGGAATCTAGTGGAAAAACCTATAGAAAACTTCATGTGGACTGTTTTTTTAGTGGTAGGATGACTTGGCACTTGGATAAATTTTTGGTATGACTTGGATTTCTCTTTTTTTATAAAGAATCTATAATGAAAGGATTGCCGGGTTTTCCCCTTGTGGGTTTTCCCTGGTCTCTAGACTAACCTCTGGTGTTTCTTATCTCTTTTTCATTATGATATCTATATTTTGTTGATGTGTAATTTCTTTATGAAATAACTAATAAAAATAAACACTTTTGAAAAATGAAGCAAGAAAGTCTCAATTTTACTTTTCCTTGGTCAAATTGAAAAAACTTGAATTTCCACATCGACAGACAACTTGGATGCAGTTAACTTGTGTGACATGGTTGTTGTCACTTAGTTAGATTCATAAATTTGAGTTAGATGACTTGGAGTTCATTTAAGCATGTGTGATTTCTAATTTGTAGCAATCAAGGTCAGTTATTTCAATTATTTTTAGTTAAACTAGTTCTCACTATTGGAGGAACTAGTGTAAGGTTAGTGTTGTGTAGTGGTACAAAAATCTAACTCAGTGATCATACAGTTAACTGATCAATCAACCCAAAATAAGGCTATTACATGCAAAAAATTCAAGTTCTCCAGTTGTGGTGGATATTCCAAGGCAGTGTAACATCAGTTTTAGTTAGTCTTGAGTGTATAGGTGTTGCACGAAGTCATATGATCAACCTTAGGAATTGCGCAAATAATTCGAGGTAAATTCCTAAATAATAGGGGGCTAATTCCTAAGGATTGGTGCAAGGAAATAGGGGAGAAATTAAAGGCATAAATTGACTAATTATGGGTTAGAGCTTCTTAGTAAGCATAGAGATAGGTTATTCACTTGCAATTTGAGCTTAGATTGAGCTAGAAATTGTAATACATATATATTCATCAGATTAATGCAAGTAGGCATAAGGGGTTTTTAGTAGTTTCTTTCCCTTGGAAAAATACTCTATGCATGTGTGTTATTTCTCATTGCATGCTTGTTATTGATGTTCTAAATTGTGAATTTATTTCCACAAAGAAGTACAGTAGGATTGTGTCTTGTGATTTAGATTAAAATTTCATGAGAAGTTGCAATTATATCACCATATTTATACATGGAATCAGAGCTAGATTCACATTAGAAGAAAAAAAATCGAAGTTTTTCCTTAGGAGGTTCAAATTTTCAACTTTAGTATAGCATGATCTCTTTAGAGTTGGGAAGATGAACTTCAATGGGATGATATTAGAGTATGCCTTCGAAGGAAACTCGAATTTAATTGCATGGAAGGATCACATGTAGGCAGTGCTGGATGAAAATGGATTGCTCGAATATGTCAAGAAAAAAATTCCAAAACCAATATCAAAAGATGCCAAAAACCTAGCTCAGTGGAAGAAAGATGTAGCTAAGGCAAGGAGAATAATCTTGGAGGGAGTACGAGACCACATGTCTCAAATATCCATGAGAAAGTAAATCCTTTCACAATGTGGAAATAACTCACATAATTGTTCGAGAACAACAATAACCATAGGAAACTGGTGCTCAAGGATAGACTTTGAAATATCAAGATGAAAAAGAATGACACTATTCCACATTAACTGAGCATGTTCACACAAGTTCGTGATGATCTTAGTGGGGTTGGTTTAAATGTGTCAAAATATGACCTAGTGAGCCTAACTCTTCTAGGCCTTCCTAAAATCTGGCATAACTACTAAGACTCAACGAATAGGAGGGAGAAATTACCCAATTAGGAACTCTTGTGGTCTGATTTGGTACAAGAAGAAATTAGGTGAAGTACTAGAGATGGAGTATCGTCCACAGAAGCATAAGAGGAATTTTCTCTAGTTTGAAAAGGATTGAAGGCCAAGGGAAAAAATTCCCAAGGTGAGGTTGAATCCAGCAAAGGGGGAAAGAATAAATACTTGTAAAAAATAAAATGATTCAATTGTCATGAATTCGGGCACTATGCTACAAAGTGTCCACACAAAAGTTCTAATAAGAAGGAGCTTGCAGTAGGAGTAGTAGCTGAAGCATCTAATTCACAATTTGAGCTAGATTTCACCCTTATCGCATTCATGGAAAGAACAAATATGGGGAGTGTGTGGTACTTGGACTCAAGTGCCCCATTTCATAAGAGAGGGTGTCGAGAGTTTTTCAACGAATTGGAGGAGAAATATTTCTATATTCATATTGAGTTTGGGGATGAAATAAGGTATAGTGTGACCAGGATTGGTACAATCAACTTTCCGAGGGAGTTAGGATCCCCTCTTCGACTCAAGGATGTCATGTTCGTTCCAAGCCTAAAGAAAAATCTCATATCTGTAGCAGTTTTTGAATATTGTGGTTATGATGTGATATTTACCAAAGGGAAAGCATTCTCGATACACATAACCATTAGACAAGTGAAGCAAATCAGGGTTCGATTCAAGAACCTGTATTCACTTGAGGTAGAATATGCATGTAAAGTCTTGAGGATAAAGGAATAGATTAGAGATTCTATGGAAAAGAGGGAGCAAGATAGACATCTCATAATGGAGCCTCAGGAATTTGTGGAGCATCCAAAAATGGAGGGGCAGAGTGGAGACATCCACTCAAGAAGAGATCTCCAGTAGGGGAAGAGTTTGAGCCAAGTGGGAAAAGGGAAAAATTTCATCTATACCTCTAGGAGTGAGGTGGAGTGATGTATATCCCTAGCCCTATAATTGAAATAATTTGGGCTGGGTCCATTGAGGTGTTCTCCTCATGGATAATTACCTTGCTACATGGGCCCACATTATTCAATAGTAGGAGGATTAATGTTAGTTAGATACTGAGGAGTGCATAAGAGTGTTGAAAACAAAGAACGAGGCTCAATAGAAGAGTCAACAACAACCCAATTTTTATTAGTAGACTGTTGCAGACATGGTTGATTCAATTTTTTTATGATTCTCAGTTAAATATGTTGTAGTCGTAGCAACAATATTGAAAAGTGTTGATATAATAAATTACATAGGTACAAGATAGGTGTGGTTGATAATCCTTTTCTTGCTGAGAAGGAGTGTTGAAAAATGAAAAAATAAAGTCTCAATTTGACTTTGCCTTGGTTAAATTCAAAAAACTCAAATTTCCACATCAGTAGAGAACTTGTATGTAGTTAACTTGTGTGACATGGATATTTTCACTCAGTTAACTCAGTAAATTTGAGTTAGATGAGTTGGAGTTCAGTTAAGCATGTGCAATTGATAATTTGTAGTAATCAACGTCATTTATTACAAGTTGTTTTTAGTTAAACTAATTCTAATTGTTGGAGGAACTGGTGGAATGCTAGTTGTGCAGTTGAAAAATAGTCTAACTCAATGATCATCTAGTTAACTAATCAATCAACCCAAAATAGATACTGCATGCAAATAATTCGAGTTCCCCAGATGTGGTTTAGTTTCCAAGGCAGTGTAACATATGTTGTAGACTAGTCTTAAGTATACAGGTGTTTCATGAAGTCAGTTGATCAACCTTGGGAATTGCACAATGAATGGGAGGTAAATTCATAAATAATAGGGGCCTAATTCCTCAGTATTTGTGCAAGGAAATATGAGCCCAATAAGAGGTAGAAATTGACTAATTCTAGGTTAGAGCTTCTACGGTAAGTAGAGAGATAGGTTATTCAATTTCAGGTTGAGCTCAGATTGAGCTAGCAATTGTAATACATCTCTATTCATCAAATTAATTCAAGCATGCATAAGGGGTTTTTAGCAGTTGCTTCCCCTTGGAAAAATATTGTCTGCATTTGTGTTAGTTTTCATTGCATGTTTCTGATTGATGTTATAAATTGTGAATTGAATTCCGCAAAGTAGTAGAGTAGGATTGTCTCTTGTGATTTAGATTAAGATTTCATGAGAAGCTATAGTTCTACACCATAATTTCTAAAAATGTTAAGAAAAAGAATGCATATCAATCATAATTAATTACAAGGATAATAAATTCTACATTGTTTCAAGATGATCAACCTTGGGAACTGCGTAATGAATTGGAGGTAAATACATAAATAATAGGGGCATAATTACTTGAGATTTTCAAAAGGAAATAGGGGCTCAAGAAGAGGAAAAATTGATTAAGTCTCGATCAGAGCTTCTCATTCAACAGAGGGATAATTTATTTCATTTGCAGGTTGATCTCAGATTGAGCTAGAAATTTTAATACATCTCTATTCATCATATTAATGCAAGAAGGCATAAGGGGTTTTTAGTAGATTCTTTCCCCTAGAAAATTATTGTCTACATGTGTGTTATTTCTCATTGCATGTTTTTTATTGATGTTCTAAATTGTGACTTTAATTCCACAGAGAAAAAAAAGTACGATTGTGTCCTGTGATTTAAATTAATATTTCATGATAAGTTGCAATTCTACACCATAATTTCTACAAATACTAAGAAAAAAAATGCATATCAGTCACAAGTAATTATCAGGTCAAAAAATTCTACATTGTTTCCAAATTTCAACCCTTCAAATTATCATGGAACATGATATTGTATGCAAGCTTCACACAAATTTGATTTTCATAATATATCATGACTAGTTTTAACTCCTAGTGCAACAATCGTGAAAACAATTTCAAAATCCACACTGCTTAAACAAAAGCTTCATTGGTTGTGATATACTTTGAATCTGCAGTCTTGAGTGTGAAATATTTCTATTTGCTACTCATCCAAGGTATCATAGTGGAGCCTAAACTGAAGCATAATCCTAAAGTACTCTTCTTATCATCTACAATCCCTGCCCATTCATAATATATATATCCCTATAGTTGTACATCACTATTTGAGACATATCTCAAACCATAATTTGTAGTACTACACAAATATCTCAATATGTGCTTTGTTGCAATCCAATGCTCATATATTGATTCCACTTGGAACTATCCCAACATGTTCACTGCAAAGAAAATGTATAACCTGGTATTAACCAAATACATCAACAAGCCAATCAACCACTAATACATGGATGTATCTACCAAATTGGACTCAGAGTCTCTCAACTTCTTCAAATTAGTCACCATGGGAGGTTCCATGGATTTATACTCCATCATGCCAAAATTTTGAATGATCCTAATAACGTACTTTCCTTGACCAAGAAAAATATCATCATACTTCTACCATACTTATAGACCCAAATAATAATGCATTAATCGAATATCCTTCATGAAATTCAAAGGACAACTGCCTCTTAAATTGAATAATAAGAGACTCAACGCTCATCAGAAATAAATCATAAACATATAGAAATAAAATCACAAGTGCATTTTTCCAAACCTTAAAATATATTTTTGGTACAGTATAACTCTTAGATAATCCAAGTCTCATCAAGTAGTTATCAATTCATGCATACCAAACTCTTGTATCTTGCTTGAATCCATACAAGGCCTTCTTCAACCTGTAAATGTGAGACTCCTTCCCATGTACCTCAATGCCTTGAGGTTGCTCTATGTACACCTCTTCCTCAATTAAACAATTGAGGAAAGAAGTATTTAAATCAATTTTATCTAAAATCCAACCCAAAAAAGTAGCACGATAAATAAGATACTAATAGAGTTGTACCTAGAAACTGGGGCAAAGGTCTCATCATAGTCTTCTCCCTCTTTCTGGGAGAACCCTCTAGCCACAAATCACGTCTTATATTTGTCAATACTTCCATCTGCAATATGATTGGTATTGTATATCCATTTGGAAGTCACCAACGACTTCCCTTAAGGTCTCAACACTATATCCCATACATCATTCTCCATGATGGATTGATAATATTCAATCGTAACATACTTCCACACCTACTCGATATTTTCTTATTCATAAGTTGAAGGTTATGCATCAATGATATTAGTCATAAGAGTTTCATAACTAGAAATTTTTTTATGTTTTATAAGTTTCTTTGGATGTTCCATGTGGATCTACATGTCTTTCTACTTATTCCATGGTTGAACTAATCCATGTTGGTCTCTTCATGTTCTTAAGAACAACAACTAGTTCTATAGGTTCACAAGGCCCTTCTGTCTCTTCAAGATGTCACTGTAGAACTTGAAATTTATTCCTTAGAAGCCTCATGTTTTTCTTCATTGTTGGAGTCCATGGAAACTTCTTTAGACTCGAAATATGAAAGATTCTCATCAAGGTAATGTCTCAACTAACCTCAACTCACTACTGCTCTGGAATGTAGATTATATAAGCCTTTGATATCTGTACCCAACAAATATTTCTTTTTTTTGCTGAAGGTTCTAGCTCCTTTATTTTATCCTTAGGAATATGAATGTAAACTAGGAAGCCAAATATTCTCAAATGCCAAAAATTTTCCTTCTATCCAATGAACACTTCTTCAAGAGTCATATATTCCAAAATTTGATGAGGACTTCTATTGTAAATGTGTACAACTATCAAGGATGCTTCTCCCCATAAGAATATAGGAAAATATTGATCATGCATCATGGCCTTGATAGCTTCTTCAATGGACTCGTTCTTTATTTCTGCCACTCCATTCTATTGAGGATTATGGGGGAAAATCAATTCCCTCTTAATCCCAACTTCCTTATAGAAGGCAACAAGTTATTTTGAAGTGTATTCTCCTCCATTGTTAGATCTTAGAATCTTGATCTTCTTTCGTGTCAAGTTTCTACTTCAACCTTTAATTATTTAAACTTGGTGAAGACTTGATCCTTAGTGAGATAGATCTACATCTTATGAGAGAAGTCATCAATAAATTTTACATAGTATAAATATCCTCCAAGTGATTTTACTGACATAGGACCACATACGTCGGAATGAATCAGATTCAAAATTTCTTTGGACCTACTATCACTGCTTGGAAATGACGTTTTGAAATTATTTCCAAGTGCAAAACCTTTACATACACCTTCATGTTATATCTACAATTTAGGAACACATGATACCATTTGAATCAAAGCAGGAAAGGCTATATAATTAAGGTAACCATATATCCTATTCCATAGTTATCATATTTTGATTTTATCATGTGCTAAATCTTGACATGGTTGACATGAGATTCTATATAATATTCCTTCATGAATTCCAATAACTCTAGCATCATTTATTCTAAATCCCTCGGGCCATAAAAGTACTTTGCCACAAAAAAATGCTATCCTATATCCTTTATATTATAAACATGAAATAGATATTAATTGTTTCTCAAAATCGACACATATATCACATTACTTAGATGAAAAATTTTACCAAATAATAGTTCAATGGATGTCTTTCCAATTCCTTTGACTGCATAGTTATGGTTGTTTCGAAGCTCTACCCTTTGTGCTAATATTATTTCCATTATTCTAGTGATATTTTCATGATATCCTATCATATGTATTTAATACCACATACCCTCGTCATCTACAATAGAATCTATTAGAGCATAAAAGAAAACGAAATCTTTGTTACGTTTAGATGTATTTGGATGTTCATCAATGTTTTTGGTTGAAGCATTTTTTTTTTCCTTTCCTCTTTCTATAATTATCTCCTTCAAGAAATTGGCACATATAGTGACCAAATATGTGACTATGATAAAATTGAATCTTTGGCATATCTTTCTCTCCTTGTGGAGCAGGTCATCCTTTTGGTTTTCTATTTTGGAAACAAAACTTCTTCTTTCCTCCATTATTCCATTTGAAAAGTGATGCAAATGCTTGAGAGTATTATTTATTTCTATCTCTTGATATAAGCCTTGATTCTTATTGAGCACATGAAGTCCATAATTCTTCAAAAGAGAGAACTTCCTTCCTTCTACTTATAGCAGCTACACATGCATCCCATGATCTAGGTAGTCCATTAAGTTTTGTAGTCACAAGTTCCTTCTCAGAGATGTATTTATCAATTTCTTGGAGTTAGTGTCTTAGTTGAGATACTATTATGAAATATGAATCCATGGTGTCATCATTTTTCATCCTCACATCATGAATCTCATCCTTCAAACTCATGACTTGACCAATCTTGTTATTTGTAAATAGACTAGTTAGGGCATCATACATCTCCTTTGAAGTTTAAAGCTTTGAAATATAGGTGATTAGGTGATCTCTAATGGAATCCAAAATAAGACTCATGTAGGTGATGTCATCTTCATTTAAATTCTCTTTTCCTACATTATTTTCTAATTCTACAACTTTCCCTTCACAATATCCAAAACTTTGTTCTTTACAAGAATAATATCAATCCTAGTCTTCCAAGCTCTGAAATTTGAAGCCCCTTCTAACTTGTTCTTTGACTTCATAGAGGAATCCATGGATGTATATCAACAATAAAGAAGGTATCAACAATAGTGATCTCAATGTAGGCTTCTTCAAGAGTGATCTCAGTGTCCTTCCTTCACCAACATTATGATACCATGTTGACTTCTTAAGTGTAATAGATACAAGAACAATATTTATGAAAACTGATAATTACTTCTATTGATGTTGATGTTCTTTTAACTTTTCCAGTATATCATTAAGAAATTATGCTTTATAAATTCGACCATATAAAAGTATTAGAATGGTAGATATCACAATGCACAAAGAGAGAAAAGTTTTATCCTGGGAAACCCCACTTGGGGGGAAAACCCATCAACCTTTTCAATAGAGAAATTATTTTTTTCAACAAGAGACACACCTAGACCTCTATTCAACAACCAGGTCAAAAAAACCATGGTCAAACCTATTCAACACCCTCCAATTCAAGCCTCCAATCTAACCCAACAACTCTACCTTCTAATTTGTGCTAGGATGGATTTTGGCCTCCTGGTAAATGCCCATAAACCTATAATTTTGGCCCTGAAAATTTCCATAAAATTTTGGCCCTGCAAATTTCCATAAAATTTTGTCCCTACAACTGTAACTGATCATAAAAATATATGAAATAGAGAGAGAGAAATATCCTCCACACATGTGAGCTAGTTAAAGAGAGAAAGAGATGAATTCTTCCTTCTTCCTTCATCCTCCACACATGTGAGCTTGGATGTATGAATATTGTTGCTTGAGAGAGATCAAATTACTACCTTGTGGAGGAGGTCAAGCTATCTTTATATAGTGATATTCTAGGTTGAATGGGTGTAACTTCTTCCTGTGCTGACTTGACTTGAAGGGAGGCTAACTTGGCTAACTTTGGAAGAAAAAAATTGAATTTCAAAATTTTTTTTTTTTTTTGTTTTAAAAGTCCATAAGGAAATGAGTCAAACATATATTTTTATTTTGACTCTAGCATGAATAACATGATTTACAATGATAAATAAAATACAACAAGGGATAGAATATACATTATTGAGTTTGACCATAGTTACAGAATTCAACAAATATTTCTCAAGTGCTTGGATCACTCTATGCTAATGCTAGTGGTTGTGTCACTCTCCCCCTTTGACATCAATGGCAAAGGCCCGATAAATTCTCATTGAACACCATGATGGCACCATTGACAAGGATGATACCAAATTTTTTTATGATGAAATTGGATCTATTGCCAACACTCCTATAAGATAATCATTATAAGTAAGGAACTCCATTGCTAGCTGCAACCAACATGCCTCTCTGCCAACACCATGCTCTTCTCTTTTGGTGAACGTTCTCCCCATGACCATGTATTGGGGTGCAAACATCCCATCCAAGTTGTTGTGCAATGAATTTTTCTACATTTCAATAAGCCTCCTTGCCATTTGCAAGAGACTACACCTCATGGACCAAAGGCTCACAACCAATCCATGATAAAATGATATACAATTCAATGTTACGAGGATTTAATAAATGAGAATACATGGATATAAAAATGATACCCTACAACCCATACATGGCTAAAGTATGACTCTCATTTTAATGCATGTGTAGACCTAGTGACACTTCCTTGTATGCAATCCTAGACAAATTAATCTCAACCAATAGACCTAATGATAAAAAAACAAGGTACATGGATATAATATTGCACACATAAGTTCTTACATGGAAAAAGTATATGTATACTACTAATATGTATGTGAAGTGACACTCTCATCTGCATGGAATTCATATATGCATGACAGACAATAGGGTTATTCAACCATCATGTCAAGTAGCAAGCAAATGCATACATACGGATGATATACAAGCTTTTCTTTCATGATAAAAAACACGAAGATGCTATAAAGGAAATGAATGAAAACAATATGAAAATGAAACATGGACTATGAAACCATAATACCATGTGTTAGCCCAGGTATGTCAGTGATCAAATGACTCTTTCATTTGTTTTCCATTAGGTCATGGGTAAAAAAAAATTATTTTTCAAACCAGTTCTTAGAAATAATTTTGGTCACTCAAGAAAGGCTAAACCATGTATGTTGCTCCTTCATTTCATTTATCATCATCATTTTCAAGGTCATCACCATCATTATTTTCAAGGTCGCCATCTCCATCATCATCATCATTCAATAGGTCTAAGGTTATGTCATTTCATTTCATTTAGGTCAAGTCTAGGTTTAGCCCTGCCTTTGGAAAAATCATCAAATTTTTACTAAAATAAGGCAGTGGCCCTCCACTTCATCCATAAAACCCTAGTGAAGGAGTAGACATGTTTATGAATTTCAAATAAAGGCATATCTCTTGTTTCATATGGAACAAATTTTGAGAAAAAGTTTCAAACATTTCTTCTTTGTCTCACTGTTTCATGAAATATAGTTTCACTGTCTCACTGTCTCTTTTAAAGGATTTAAAAAAAAAACATCATCCACTACCAGAGCTCCAAGGGAGGTCGTTTTGACCTATTTTCCTAGTCAAATGCAGAAGAGTGTAATTTCAAGATTTAAAAACATCTTATCTGTGTTAAAAATTCATGCCCAATGTGAAAGTTCAAAAGTTTTCAAGAGCAGTCTCACTATCTCAGGAAAAAGAGAAAATTTGTCTCAAGGTTACATTTCAAAAGCCCAAGAAGGTTATCTCAAATGTCAGAGAATGAAAATGAGGTTAAATTATGTTCTCTCATCTTACTGAAAGCGCAAAAGAGTCACCTTTCATGTCAAAAAGGTTCAAAAAGTACCTTTTTGCCTTATTACCTCATTTGGAAAAGCCAACATCTCATCCTCCAAGTTGTAAAAAATATTTTAAAAAGGTCATTTCAAACGTCTTGGAGAGTGAGGAGATTAAATTTTAATTCTTCTCATCTCAATTGAAGGGGCAACATGTTTTTGATAGTGCAAAAGAGTTAAAGGGTCATGGTAATATCATGTGAAAAGGTGAAGGTCTTATCACTAGCTTATAGAAAGAAAAAAAAAATTACAACCTTTCCATTCATTGTTACCTTTTGCTATGTGTGTGAGTGCCTCTCTTCCTCATTTACCCTCTAAAGTATTACAAAGAAAACCTAGCATTGAAAGCTCATTTGTTACCCTTCGGGCTTCTTTTTTCACTAATCCTAGCCCTTGTTACGTTTCAATTGGTGAGGTAAATCCTTTGTTACGTTTATGTTGGTGAGGGAAAGCCTTTGTTACGTTTATGTTGGTGAGGGAAAGCCCTTTTTATGTTTCTGTTGGTGAGGGAAAGCCCTTGTTATGTTTCTATTGGTGAAAATATCATGTGTTACACTCATGTCAAGGCTAGAAAATCAGTGTTACGCTCTTGTCTTGGCTAAAAAAACACGTTTTTATGCTCCTGTTGGGTGAGGGAACATTATGTTACATTTCTAAGTTAGTGTAAAAAGTATGTGTTATGCTCCTGTGAGGTAAAATAAGAGAGTTGTTACGCTTCTGAGTTGGAAGTAAAGCGTTGTTACCGTTATGTGTTGGAGTAAAAATTTTGTTAAGTTTTTGTGGTGGCCTCCGAAGTGAATCAAAGCCCTAAAAACTCTAGCTTTCGACCTCATCTCTTGGTGTTGCTTTTCCACAAGGTAAGAAAATTCCTCTAGCTTATTTTGGTCACATTTTCTCATTTCTTTTAATCATTTCATGTCATTAAAACTCTTTTCATCTCTTTATTGTCCACATATTAAAAAAAAATATTATTTAGCCAAAACCCTAACCTATTCAACCCAAACCTTAACCCTGTCATCTAAACCCTACCCTATTTCATTCATACAACCCTATGCCCATCTACATTCATACCACATTCCCGTATAGCATGTAAAAAGAAAAATCCTAATCTAAAGCTATTTTTACATAGTGAGAAGAGTAAAAACGTTGAAAACATACAAGACTATGTTTTAGGGTTTTGAGGCACTTATACTTACCCATTTTCATCCATTCCACTTGCATTGTGGAGCTAAGGAGCCAAATTATATTAAAAAATTTTATCAAAACTTTTGTCTGGCTCAATAACCCTCAAAAATCAAAACATTTCTTCACTATTTTTTTCCCACAACCTCATTTGGGAAATGACTGTGTTTTGAGGATTTTAATGACTTCCACTCATACATTTTCCTTCATTCCACCTTCAACTTGAAGCTGACACATTTTTATAGCCTAAATCTACCTCAGGCTGAAGGAAGGCAGAGTCTAGGGTAACATCAAACCACGCTTAATCTGGTAGCTAGCCCTACCAGATCAGGAGAGGGCTCTCTCCTGGTCAATCTCGCAAAAATGATCAGTGAGGCTTGAGATGACTTGAATAAAGGCTGATTTTAGGCTAGGTATATAAAAGAGTTTGATTTTATTTTGAAGGTGTCTGTTGGATCAAAGGGAAGGGCAGATTTTGGGTCTGGGAAATTATCTGTTTTGCAGAGAGCTGAATGGGGCAAGAAAGGCAATTGTTTTGATGTTTCGAGTTGAATGAAATGGATAGATCAGACCGGTGAGGGGTTGAAGAGGGAAATAGGCTTTCATGAATCCTCTTCAGACAATTGAAAACATGGAAAATTAAACAAAACTTCAAGGTAGAGCACTGCAAATCTAATGAATTCCACCTTTATTACTTGTTTGTTTAACTTAAGAAGAAATGTGAAGGAAGATGATACACATGAAACATCAGTAAACTCACAACCACAGAGAGAAACACACCATAAAAACATAGAGCCACATGGATCTCAAAGAGTGCTACAAAACCTGGTCTATTTTCTTTGCCAAAATGCAAAGATGAAATGTACAATGAAGCTCCAAGCAATCCCAAGTGTCCAACTCTGAAAATTACTGAGAAAATACAAGATATAGACAAGCCTAACTCATCCCCATGCCACTAGGGGTCAAGCTCACTATATTAGGAGCTATTTCAACAAGATCTAAACTAAGAACTAGAAAATAGGCAGTGGAACAACTTGCCTCTATAAGATGCGAAACTGATCCATTCAGTTACAATTCACCTTTTGATGAATGAATCTACTTCCATGAGTAAAAATTTGCCAAAATTACATCAAGACCCATCAAATTATGTCAAATTACATCAATAGTTTTACATTTGGAGATGAAAAGTCAAACTGGCCAAAATTAGGCGAAAAACTGAGTTACTGAGTGAAAACTAGGCCAAAATTCCCAATGCGTCGCGCCTGAAATCTCTATGCGTCGTACCACTTTGGAGCCGATTTTAAGGGCCTTCCCAGAGTCCAAATTGAGTGCAGGATAGCTCGTTGGTAAGATATTCCTTTCTAATTTCCAACCCAAGTGGAATTTCTAAAATTGGTTTCCATTTCCCCTCCAAAAATGAGTTTTCCCAACACTGCTTTCTGTGTGTCCAAAAGGTGGCAGAAAGGTCATTTTTAGGGTGTTTTTAACCCTTCATGCAACCCAAAACTTGTCAAAATCCTTAGGTAATGGGTAGGAATGCATAAATTTTGATGAAAAATCCAGAAATATCAAGTTTTCTTCAAGAGGAGCTGCCAATTATAAGCGCGCGCCAAGTGGCGTAACACGTCGGGTAGGAAAATCTGTGTTAAGGCCAAAAAATTCAAAATTGACAAAAAATTTCCCAAATTTCTTGAAATTTGGGCTGAGTGTCCTCCATCATGCACTATCCTAGGCCAAGGAAGCCTCAACCAAAATCTGAAGTCTATATTTTCTTTTCCGACGCTTTAATGCCCTCTTCAACTTAGCCTTCAGGACCTTGATTCGTGCCTTGCAAACATGAGTTCTTGCCCAATAATGATTCGCCATGTGCCTCAACATGTTTTTCTCCTTTATATCTTTCTACAAATGCATATTTACCCTTTCAAGCCAAGTTTCACGATCAGCTTTGAATTTCTTGCTCAAATGCAGTCAATTTGATTTTCCTTCTCTTGGCAGCTTGTCGGTTTTGCCTTCATGTTTTTTAGTGCCATGGATGAGTGGGACTGATGAGGGGAGGATTTGATGCTAGCTATAGGATTTTAGGGAATGAAAGGGTTTAGGGGATGAAATTCTATGTTTTGGGATGGAAATTAGTGTTTTGGGGATATTTGACTAGGGTTTGGGATAGTGGGATTAGGGATTTAGGGTTAGTTGATTAGGTATCTAGGAATTAAGGCATGAGTGGATGAAATGTAAAGAAAGGGAAAAATAAAGGAATAATGGAGTGAGGGAGTGAGAGATAGCTAGGAGTGGAATTGGCAGTAATAAATACAACTCATAAACCCTATGCAATTGTTTTTTGACAAAAAATGCAAGGAGGTAGGGTTTTAATTTTTATCCATTAAATCACCATAAGCACCATGCGAAATTCATTCATTGGTCATGGAGGGATGTTAAATTACTTGGGAAATGAGTAATTTAGAAATTTGAGAGTCTTTGGAAGAATATTTTAATGGATTTCAGGCTTTTCAGACCAATGCGCCGCGCCATCTCAATGCGTCGCGCCAGCTCATTTTTTACACTGCAGAGGACTGCCCAATGCGTCGCGCCATCTCAATGCGCAGTGCCTTTTTGCAGGAGGATTTTGGAGACCTTCCTGGTGTCCAAATTTGGCGTAGGATATCTCATTGGAAATATTATTGAGTCTACTTTCCAACGCAACTGGAATTTTTCAATTTAAAGTTCATTTGCCTTGTCAAAAATCAAATCTCTTAAGACTGGTCAAAATGAGCAAAATTAGGCTGCCTCAAGGAAGAGTGTTTTTGCAGTCAACTTTTGAAGGTCTTCCTCAACTCCAAATTGAGCTCATGATAGCTCATTGGAAATATCTTTATGTCTAGTTATCATTTAACTTATCAAGAAAGTCATTTGGAAAAAAAATATAGGAGGAATATTGATTTTCCCAAGGTCACTTCAGAGGTGCATCAATTCTCCTGAGGCAACGGTATTTTTGACATTTCTCTAAAACCATGACACCTGTGTAAAAAGTGAAGGAGGTTTTTCTTCCTTGGATTATTTTGGAAAAAAAAATCTCTCATTTTTCCCAAATTCATCTTTATTTCTCAAGAAAATCATTGGATTAAAACCTATCCCGATGTGTGGAACAAGGGATGTGTCAAAATGAAGCGAAATGAAGGGGATAAGGGGCTTCTAAATTATTTAGAAAATTTTGGGAAGTAGGGAGGGATGTTAGGAAGTAGGGGAAAGTGTAATTTCAGAGATTGAGTGAGGGGAAGGGGTCCAAAAGGGCAAAACACAGGCCTAGCCTAGAAAATTGCCAAGTTGTAGCAAGAAACTAGGGTTTGTGCGAAAATGAGGAATTTGGGGGATCTCAGTGATGGAAGTGTTTAATAAGGTACATTATGGATAGGGGAAGGTGTATGAACATCAGGATACAAGTTTTTTTGATTATTTTCCTATCCAAGAGAAATTACCTACAAAACCCTAGGAGAGGGAAATGAACCTTACCTAGGCACAACTGAAGCATGAACAAAGTGTAAAATGACCCAGTGGAACTTGACATGATGATGAAAACCCTCTAAATGATGGTACACTCAGCTGAATGGTGACATAGACCGACATATGGACAAATTTTAAAGGAGTGAAAACAAACCCTAGACCTAATACCTAGTGACCAAATTTTACTTGAAGACTCACTGAAATGACAAAATTTGACCTTGACACCTTAAAATCACTTTGTAAGAGCCTGTTTGATTACTGGAGGAAGGTTGCAAAGGCTGACACTAACATTGGCTCCAATGGGGATGGTAGCTCCTTGGAGATGCCAAGAACTACAGATCTTTGGAAAGCAAACAGTGCCTTCATCCATTGGGCAATGGAGTAAAAAACTCAAGCTGAAATGCATGACTGAAAACTAATGACTTGACGACACAAATTGACTCTCACTCAACTAAAAATTGACTCAATACTTAAACAAAACCGACAAACTGAAACTGATGCTCAAAGTAGAGCTTATTCATCAAAACCTACTCTAAGAGTTTCATTCATCACCTGATCAAGTGAAATGAAACAACCAATGCAACCAAGTAAGTATTTCGGCTGTTGTTTGAATTCTCTGCAAGTGCTCGCTTATGAGCAACAAGAGAGAACTACTGAAAGGAAACTCCCATGAAAACTTGTGAACAGATCCGTTGAATACTATGGATTCTCTATCCACCTCCAAAAACACTGCATAAGGATCCTGAAGTTCATGCACACTGGGACTTAGCTCATCCAATGGATTACTTTTCTTCTCCTCATACCATGAATGCAAACTTTGTTTTGAGCTTTGTGACGAGACTCCTGCTAAAAATGACAAAGAGACCAGTTGCCGGATCAAGTTTATATCAGCACACGTTTCAATCTTACATGTAGTCAATGGAGAAAGACTTTGACTGCAGACATCATGCAGCATATCAGCTATTGGATCGTGAAAAACTTGAAAAGACTGCTGCAACCCATTTTCCATTGGTTCCGATGAGATTACATGATTTCCTACAGGCTGCTCATTTGAAGATATACTATGCAATTTACCCTTCAAAAACTGAAATGATTCAAAATAGAAAGGTACAGAATCATCTTGCATCATTTGATCATATGTGCTAGCTTCCAAGTCCTCATATGCAACTTGAAAATCAATGGCATTCGGGGGTTGAAAATTTGGATATGAGAAGTCTTGAACAAGGTTTTCATTGCCCTCAAGATGGTCCAGATCAAGACTTGTCGACAGTTGATTTCTGATTGCATGGAAGTTATCTCTGATGAACTGAAACGAATCAAAACAAAAAGGAAAAGATCCGTCACTTACTTCAACATTCGCTACACTTTCCTCATCGTTGTCATAGCTGATATGCATCGGTTGATCACTGTACTTGAGCTGTTGAAAATGAACTTCCTCCTTCCACAAACTAGCTGCTAATTTTTCTGCAATATTAGTGTTGGGTCTCAATCTAGTCTCCTAAACTGAGCTCATTTAATTGTCAACCAGGATTTGTAAACTGCTGAAGTGAAGTGTACCATATGTACCTAGGTGCTTGTTTCGCGTTGTATGTGGTGTTTTGTGATGTTTTTGGTCTTTTGTGATGATTTATGATGTTTTTGGTCTTTTGGTGATTTTTATGTTCACAATGGAAATGTCTAGAAAACTAATGGAAAGGAGCTGGTGATCAAAAACAGAGTTAAGCCTAATGTATGGGATGGCAAATGCAATTGGAAACATTGAAGCAGAATCTAAGCTATGACTAAATAAAAGAAAAAGTTTGATAATGACTTTTAGGCAAATGACACAAACTAAACTTGAGAAATGATCACTAAGTATGCAAATTCTCTACATAGACAATGAAATAACTAACTTACAATGATGCAATACTCTGTTCTAAGCTCTTCTATTCTATGACTAATTCCTAGTTCTATTCTGCAATTTAATTGAATGTCACAGAACCTATACTCAAAGAGTTATTGGTTTCTTTTTCAAAGTAGTTCTTTTGAGGAAGAGCTCTGTTTATAAAATGATGAGGGAATTGCAGAGATATTTCAGACCTTATAGTGATGTTGTCTTCTGTTCCTATGGCTATAGATCATTTGTAGATTTTAGAACAAGAAGATGTTTGTGAATAATGAAGGCTGTCTTGTTAATCCTAACAACTAAAGTAATCTATTGTGCAATGGATGACAATTTGAATATGAGATGCGAATGCAATGAGTTAATCTAAGAATGAACCTAAGATGCCACTAAACTAGAACAATGTTGAACTATAAGTCATCATCAAACTTGAAACAAAGTAACTGAACATGAATTAAATGCAATGAAACTCCGGAGCATTCTAACTATGCTAACATGCTTTATTCTATAAAGTTACACAATCTGTTTGTTCATCATTAGTGATATTTTGGAAGAGTTCCTTCTTTTGGAAGGGGTAGAACAATTCTGACTGTGTAATTAAATGCAATTGTAAGCAAATGGACTGAAAGCAAATGAAAAACTAAGTTATCATACCCATACCCTACTCGTCATTATGATGTCTTGGGCAAGCGTTTAAGAGCAAGAACAGAGATGATACTTAGTAAAAACACACAACTAAATCATTCATTATCACGGTCATGTCTTGAACTTCTTAAGGATGTCTTGGAAGAGTTTCTTCTTGTGGAAGAGTGATTAGAACAAGTGTAACTGTGATAGTGAATAGCAAAAACTACAACTAAATCCTACAGTACTATAGCTATTCATCATTCATCATTATAATCTGTTGGAAGAGTGTCTTCTTGTGGAAGAGTTGGAATGAATATAACTACAGTAGCTAGTTAAAACAACTATAAATTCAACTCCTAATCCTACAATACTATAGTCATTCAACATTCATCATTATAGTCTTTTGGAAGAACATCTTCTTGTGGAAGAGTTAGAATGAGTATGACTACAGTAGCTAATAAAAACAACTATTAATTCAAATGCAAAACGTAAAGGCAGCTAGGAAACTTATCTAATTTACGCAAAATAAATCCGTGCAAGAGGCAGGGGCCCTCTACCACTTGACGGCATTCAACTCCAAATTAAATCACGCCTTCAGAATAACTTTGTCTGCTCCATTAAAGATGAAATAGTTTGAACATAACACTCTGCGTTTTCAAGAACGTAACACAGAGTTTAAACAAAATCTAGCAGCAAATCTAACATAAAATCTCTCTAACTCCCTAGCTCTCGGTCTCCCAAGAGTTTATAAAGAAAATGCACGTAACAATAATTACAACAATTTAGGAATAATGTCTTTCCTTATCCGAATCACGTTAGGACTCTTTGAAGTGGCTACGTGAAGGAGAAAAGACATCTGGACTGAGACAGTCCTAATAGAAGTCTTCCTTCATAAATGTGTTCCCCACGTTCAAAACCATACCCAGAATTCATTTCTTCCTCCATGATGAGCAACGAACCATGTAGACATGACGTGGATCATGCCCATATGCGGTTTTTCTCAAGAGGCCACCTGGAACATACTCAAACATGAAGGCAGCTGCAGAATCTCCGGTTAGCTACAGAATGTCTGCATTCTGCAGCTAGTTCTGGTCAAAATGCTTAACAATGGCAAAAATCACAAAATTTAACAAGTCAGTCATGTAAATCATTCTAGAAGTAATTTTAAGTATATTTATTGATCAATTGGGTCTAAGATAGAAATGGACAAGGGAAAATGAGGTAAAATGAGGTGAAGGAAAGCACAATTTTGAGGCTCAACATACCCCCACTGCTGTCTCTTTGCATGTCCTCATGCAAATTATCCTATGAATTCAGAGGCTTATGCAAGGACATCTAATCCCCTTCTTCTCCTTTGTCTGGAAGCTAGAGGTCTTCTGGGTTTCCTAATAACAAGTTTGAACCTGAGGTTGGTGAGTGCCCTGATTAGCTTTTTGTTCCTTGTCTTCAACTTCTCATTGGTCCTCTCCACTTTGTCTATATGCAGGGATAAGGTTGAGTTCATATCAGTTTTGAGCTTGATTTTATCTTTGAGAATTTCATTCTCAATTTTTATGTGTCTATTCAGTAATTCCAACTCATACCTATCCCTTCTTAATATATCTATTTCAGACAGTGGAGGACTGGGGGTTCTCTCTCTGCTTTCTGAGGCTGTCCTCTCTAAAGTTTCCACATAGTCATAAATTTCCTGTTGAGCAGGATCAATTTCAGGGGTTCCTTCATAAAAATCCTCTTCATCATCTTCTTCAATGGGTGTTTCTTCATCTTCTATATTGATTACCCATGTTTGTTTGATTAGTGTTTTCTTCAGTTTTCCCTTTAATCTGTGGCTTCTCCTAGGCTGAGAGGATCCCTCTCCTTTCTCTGTGGCAGATTCCTTGATTATCTTCTCTTCCTTAAATTGCCTCTTGATTCGAGTCAACTTCTCTAAAATGATTTCCTCACTGCTCTCTTGGACTGGTTTGTCAATTTCAACTTTTGAAGCCCTCCATTTCCTACTTCTCTTTGTAGGCTGTGGTTCAGGTGATGGTTCTTTTGCTTCTTCAAAATGATTTCTTATTAAGAAATCATCCCATGTATCATTTGTTTTAGCTAGATTATGCTCCATCAAAATTTTGACCAAACCATGATGATACAGGGTTGTCTCTAAAAATTGAACTCTTCTCTGAACACAGGAAGCCATCTTCTCCAGACTTTGAAGCAAGAAATATGGTAGGTTTAAGTCTTCTCCCAGAAAATGCATCATTAGTCTGATGTGGTAGACATAAAATGTCCCATATCTACCCTCACATGTAACAAATTTTTGCAAAAGAAGTAGTATGTTTCTCCATTTGTTTTTCAATGCAGAACTGGGAATTCCTTTCTTGAATACACTAACATCCATATTTTGTGATTTTAAAATTTGTTTCCAGGAGTCATTGTGGAATTCTCTATTTTTAAACCATCTCTCTCCAGTTCTGAGCAATCCTGTAGCCTCTGCAATAAAAACTTCATTGACAGTAAACTTGACATCCCCTACTTCAACTTCGGTTCCTTGAAATGATCTTGCAAATGTTTTAGTGACTTCCTTATGGAAGCCATTAAATTTTTCCAAAAATTGAAGCCATCCTATTTGTTGTAACAATTCTTTGCATTGTGGGTAGCCTTCTAAATATTTTGAACCCACTGGTTCAGTCCTTACGATGAAACCCATGATTTTTAAATATCAAATTAACACTCTTCTACCCACAAAACAATGACTTTCACTTTCGGATTGAAATGGCTTCAAGCTCTAAATGAAAATGGCTTCAATTTTGGAATGACATACCTCTGATTGATAATGACAAATGCCTTCAAAACCTCGGACTGATATGCTTCTGTTGACAATTGAACTTTGGAGTGATATGCCTCTTGTTTGATAATGAAAGCAGTTTCAAATTCCGAGCTGATATGTCTCTGATAGACAGTGGCAGATGGCTTCAAATTTTCTTTTTGTGAAATACCTCTGGCTCTTAGTAGCAAAAGATTTCAAACTCAACACTGCAACACCTCTGTCTCTGGTAACAAAAGACTTCAAACTCAATCACTGCAACACCTCTGTCTCTGGTAGCAAATGGTTTCAATTTTAAAACCTCTGTCTTTTGGTAACAAAAGACTTCAATTTTAACACCTCTGTCTTTTGGTAACAAAAGACTTCAAACTCAATCACTGCAACACCTCTGTCTCTGGTAACAAAAGATTTCAAACTCACACTGCTACAATTCTGTGTTTATAGTGAAAATGCTTCAAACTCCGTCCACAGTGATATTTTATCTGCCCACGGGATCAAGTGGCTTCGAGTCCTCACACTGTTATACTTCCAAATTTACCCTTCTACTCTGCTCTGCATTTACAATGCTCAATGTTATTCAAATTGATATCCTTTAGCTCTGCTCCTGGTGATAATAATATCTTTGTCTTCGGAATGGAATGCCGGCTACGGAATGAAGTTATGGCAATGGTCACGGAATGGAGTAGTGGAGTGAGGTGGAGGGATTGTATTAATGATTGAAGAGACGGCGGAGGATTTTACGACGGCAGAGGGAATCATCATTGAATGATTTGGTTAAGAGACGTGGATAATTCAAACACCTCGGCCCATTTAACCGCTTAAATGCTATCGGATATGAAATTTGAAATGGAAGATTTTAATCCAAAGTCTGTAGAGGGTTTGTTGGTATTGATCAATAAAAACAATTAAAACAACCTTTTCGAATAATCCATAACTAAACTATGCTAAACTTTTATGAAATGCCATTATAATTTTAAACTTGTTACCTCTTCCCTTTATTTGATTTTTGTAACCTTTGTCTTCTCTGCTCATCTTTGGAGGAGTCTTCATAATTTTCTTGATGCTTTTGATTCATGAATACACTGGGTCACTTTGTTGTAATTCTGATGTCTGCTAGTTGATGCCTTCAGGATTTGTAGCTGTGGAAAGACTATCGGGCTGCAGAAAGGCTGATCAGCTGCAGAATGTCCACTGAGCTGCAGAATGTTCCTGTAGAACACTTTAATCATGAAAATGGAATGTTTTTGGAGTATGGGTGAAATGTTATGTGGTATGAATGAAAATGGATGATGGATTATGATATGTATGAAGTGGATAATGGAATGGAATGGATTCAGTTCATGAAATGGAATGAAGGAACATAAGAGCTGTACTGCAATTCATGACATATTTTATTCACTTACAGCAAGATATCAAATTTTGTGTTTTGACATGAAAATGAGATGGATGGAAGATGGAATGAGATGGGTGAAGTGTGGAATAGAGTGAAATATGAATGATGGATGAGATGGAGTATGGATGAATAAGTGAATGGAGTGAGATGAAATGAATCATAAGCACTATGGAACTGTACTTATGATTTTTTATAACAGCTGCTTATAAAAACAAAAATGGGAAAAGTTAGAGTGTCAGAGAGACTCTGATTTTCACCCTATCTTTTCTGTATAAACATGCCAATCAGTGATTGGTTTTCATGTTTATACCTTTATTTTATTTTTATTTTATTTTTATTTTTTTTTTCAAAAGAGAAATGCTTCAGAAAATTTAATCAAGTTGATGAAGAAGAGAGACTCTTCTTCATTAACTTCACATCATTGTCTCTTTGGAACTTCTTGACAAACTCTTCTCTTGAGAGTGGCTTGTGGTATAGCTTCAATCTATGACCATTCACAAGAAAAGTGATCTCCTCTTCATCTATAGTTCTGATTTTTACTGCCCCATTATCAAAAATTCGAACAATTTCATATGGCCCAAACCAATGTGTCTGAAATTTCCCTTGAAAATCCTTGAATTTTGAATCAAACAAGAGAGCCCAGTCACCCTCTTTGAATTTCTTCTCCTTGATGTACTTGTCATGCCATCTAGCCCTTTGCTGTTGGACTAGACTTGTTTTCTGAACTGCATCTTGTCTGATCTCATCCAACTCATTAATTTTCTCCAGTCTATGCTTTTGTGCCTCCGTTAGATCAAGTCCTAGCTGAACTGCCATCTTGAATGTTTGAATTTGGAACTCTATAGGAAACAAAACTTGCTTTCCATAAACAAGCTCATAAGGAGTATGGCTTGTTGTGTTTCTCCATGTAGTTCTATAGGCCCACAAGGCTTCAGGAAGCCTATCTACCCAATCTCTTCTATGTAAATGAACAATCTTTGTTAGGATTCCTTCAATGACTTTGTTGGTAGATTCCACTTGACCATTTGCTTGTGGATGATAAGGAGTAGTTTTTCTATGTCTGATTTTGTACTTCTCCATCATTTGCTCCACTAGCCTTGATGTAAATTGAGCTCCTTGATCTGTAACAATTTCCTTGGGACACCAAAACGAGTAAAAATATCCTCAAAAAGAAAAGTAACTACAGATGATTCATTAGCAACAAGTAATGGTTTAGCTTCTACCCATTTAGTAACATAATCAGTGCAAACTAATATATATTTCTTTTGTCTTGATGGAGGACTAATAGGTCCTACAAAATCCAAAGCCCATTTTTTAAAAGGTTCAATATGTACCTGAGGTTGTAATGGCATCTCACCTGAAGGAGAAGGTTTCCCTACCCTTTGGCAACTATCACACCTTTTGACATACTCTTTAGCATCTTTAAACAAGGATGGCCAATAATATCCTAAATTAAGGATCTTATAGGTTGTCCTCTTATCTGCAAAGTGTCCGCCACAAGGTTCATCATGACATGCCTTGAGAATTTCAGGCATCTCATCTTCACGAACACACCTTCTAATGATCAAATCTGAACCTGTCTTGTACAACTCAATAGCGACCCATGAATATCTTGCACTATCATTAATGATTTTTCTTTTATCCCTTGCATTCATAATTGAAGGAAATTTTCTTGAAACTAAATAATTAGCAATATCAGCAAACCATGGAGTTTGAGTAGAAACTGCAAAAAGATATTCATCAGGAAATTGATCTTCAACCGGAGTGTCATCTTTGATATTTTGAATTCTAGACAGGAAGTCAGCCACGGTGTTTTGTTTTCCAGGCCTATCTAGAATAGTAATGTTGAATTCTTGCAATAATAACAACCATCTTATAACTCTACCATTAGTGATTGATTTATTCATTAAGTATCTAATGGCAGAATGATCAGTGTGAATAAAAGTTTCATAGCCTGTTATATAGTGTCTAAATTTGTTTATGGCATGAACAACGGCTAAAAACTCTTTTTCAGTTACAGTATAGTTTAACTCTGCAGGAGTCAAATTTTTACTGATATAATAGATGGCATAGGGAATTAAATCTTTATGTCCCAATACTGCTCCCAGAGCTGTATCGGAAGCATCTGTCGAGATATGAAAAGGTAACTTCCAGTTAGGTCCCCTTAATATAGGTGCTTCAGAAATTTTGGTTTTCGGGGTTTCAAAAGCTAACTGGCAATCAGAAGTCCACTTAAATTCACAATCTTTGGTGAGTAATTTGAAGAGAGGAGATGCTATTTTGGTGAAGTTTTCTATAAATCTCCGATAATACCATGTAAATCCTAGAAAACTTCTAACATCTCTTTGACAACTTGGAATGGATAGGTTAGAAATAACTTCAACTTTCGCCTCATCAACTCTAATCCCATCCCTTGAAATGTGGTGCCCTAAAACAATACCTTCAGTGAACATCATAAAACATTTTTCATGACTAAGAGAAAGGTTTGCTTCTTGACATCTTTTTAAGACCTTTTCCAAGTTTTCTAAAGCCTCTTCAAATGTATCCCCATAAGCTGTAAAATCATCCATGTACACCTCTACACAGTCATGTATTAGATCAGAAAAAATTCCTAATACTTCCCTTTGGAATGTTGCGGGTGCATTGCATAATCCAAATGGTAATACTCGGTAGGCATAGGTACCCCAAGGACAAGTAAATGTGGTTTTATCTTGGTCTTCAAGTGCTACTTGGATTTGATTGTAACCACTAAACCCATCTAGGAATGAAAAATACTTTTTGCCAGCTAATGTATCTAATACTTGATCTATGAAAGGTAAGGGAAAATGGTCTTTAAGAGTAGCTTTATTCAGTTCTCGGTAGTCAACACACACCCTCCACTTTCCATTTTTCTTAGGCACAATCACCAAAGGAGAAACCCACTGACTATCTGAAATAGGATAGATGAAATTAACATTTAATAATTTTTGCAGTTCTTCCTTGACAATTTCCCTAAGATTTGGATTTATCCGTCTTTGAGGCTGTCTGATTGGTTTGCAAATTGCCTCTATATAGATGTGATGAGTACAAGTCTTGGGACTTATCCCTTTCATGTCAGTGTATTCCCATGCATATGCAGAAGAATGTCTCTGTAATACTTTGACTAACTCTTCTTGTTGAGGTTTTTCTAGGTTTTTGTTTATGTTCAAGGTTTTTCCTGGAAAAATTTCACTTGTAGAGCTGCAAAATTTGTCCATAGAATGAAGAGACATTTTCCTAGATGACAAGAATTCAATATTGGATCTCTCTTGAAATGATTCTTGTTTATGTTCTGGAGAAGATTCAAAGTTTTCTAGAGTATTCAGAATTTGATTATCTTCACTAATTTCTGAAATTGTGAAGAGTGGTTGTAAATATTCTTCATCCTCTATCCATTGAGTGTCATCTAGATCTGTAATTGTCCTAGCTGGAGGATATAAAGTGAATTTATTTGTTGAACTACCATCAGAAATATACATATCACTGGACCTACAGCTAATAAAGGCATCAGCTGTAGCCAACCAAGGTCTTCCTAGTATAACAGGATGGCCTCCTAGATTATTCTTGGGTGTTAGGATCATGAAATCCACAGGGTACTCCCAAGAGTCTAGGGACACTGGAATGTCTTCTATTACCCCATCTGGTCTGATCACAGATCTATGTGCTAATTGTAATAGTGTGGGTGTAAAGAGAAGATTAGGAAGTTTCAGTTTGTCCATGATTTGTCTACTCATGATATTTATTGTTGCTCCTAAGTCAATGAGTGTGTTTTGAATTTCAATGCCATTGATGTGAATTTTGACAACTGGATTTCCTGGGTCAAGGTACTTTGGAATAGCTATCTTGCCCATCATAATGTCTGCTATTTGTCCTACCAGTTGAATTTTCTTGGTTCCTCTTATTCTTTTTCTTGTTGTCTTCATACTCAACTCCTTTATTGTTTTGGTTAAAATTGGGATTTCCTTGATGGCTTGCAATAATGGAATTTTAATTCAAACATTTCTCAATTCATCTAAGAAATCATAATTAGGCACCATTATTTGTTTTTCTACACCTTTATCAATTTGTAGTCTTTCCGGAAAGGGAGGTATAGAAGTAGATGTGGATGGTTGCTCTAATACTGGAGTTGGATTTATTAGATCTTTTTGTTTCAGTTTTTCAATGTTTTGATCTTGAAAGGATGTATGTTCCTCAAGACTTTTATTAACCCGTAGGGAGTCTTCCTCAGAATTATCTTGTTCTTGTATGATCACAGAAGGTTTCCTCTTCTCAAGTATCCTTCCAGACCTAAGTTGAACATCACTAAGGTCTAGAGGAGTAATTAAATAAGTTGGAAATTGTTGTCCTTCTATCATATATGTATTCTAAGGGTTCTTATTATTGGGGTTTGGTATGGGCTGAGCTGGCAATTGATTGGATTTTTGAGGGAATGGTAATGGAAGTGGTTGATTTTGATGAGGTTGGTTCGGATGATGTTGTTGAGGATTTTGTTGAAAATTTTGTTTAAGATTTTGAGGAGAATTTTGTTGGGAATTTTGAGGATAAAAATGTGGATATGGTGGATAGGATGGTGGATACTGATAATATGGAGAGTATCTTCCATAGGGACCTTGTGATCCTTGTGCCCAAGCTTGAGATTGATTTTGAAATTGGGGCCAAGGTTGCTTCCAAGAATTCCAAGGTGGAGGTTGATTATACATTTGATCATGAAATCCTTGTGTCTGAGATCCCTGCCAAGGTCTTCTAGATACAAAGTTAAGAGATTCTGTGGAATCTGTAGGAGTTTCTTCCTGAAAAACAGCCTTGAGACCAGGAAGAGAAGGACAATTCTTGGTCTCATGTTTCTCGGAACAAATAACACAGGTTTCTACAACTTTTACATCTAGAGGACACTCTCTCAAGGCATGTTTCTTCCTACATTTGGGACAAAAGATTGCCAAGGCATCAGATTCAACCTTTTGCTTGTTTTGTATCTTGAGGGTGTCTATTTGTTCACTAAGACTCCCTAAGATGTCAGATTTAAAATCATCAAGCATATGTCCTATTTCTGATCTACTTACTGTCCCAGAAGCAGATTTACTTGCCCTTGCAAGAGCAGGATCTCTTGGACCTTTGACAGTTTTAGATTTCCCTCTGGAAAGGTTGATACATAACTTAGATATTTCAGGTAATGTAAGTTGTGATATATCCCCTTTTCCCATCATGTTAAGGATATCCAACCATTCATCCCTAATTGTTTTCAACAAAAGAGCTTTTAAAGTGTCTTGATCTAGGTTTTCCATTTGTGCCCTTTTATGTTGTATTTAAATCTTTCCAACAAATCTTCTAAGTTTTCATCTTCTTTTTGTAACATCTTGAACACTTCTTCCTTATGATTAACCGGCATACAATAATCCAAGTATCTCTCTAGAAATGCTTGTTTCATGTCTTCCCATGTTCTAATAGAACTACTGTTTAAACTCATAAACCACTTCAATGCTATTCCCTTCAAAGTTGAGGGAAATAATTTCAGTTTTTGAGCATCTTGTAGATAGTCATAAGTTCTACACAGCACTTCAAATTCGAATAAGAAAGTTTCAGGATCTTCAGTTTTAAGTCCATAGAAGTTCGGAAGGACAGAGGGTGAAATGTTTTTCATGGTTGTATTGGTTTCTTCATCAAGTATAGGGAACCCAAAAGAGCTTCCTATTCTACCTCTTCCTCCATCTGCACCTCTACCTCCTTCTCCTCTTCCTCCTTATCCTCTACCTCTACCTCTACCTCCTCCAAATAATGTGTGTTCTCCATTAACAACTCCTCCTCCTCCTTCTTCTGCCATGGTTGACTCTCCTGTGGAAGTAGAAAGGTTTGTGTCCCTAACAGGAGTCTTTAGATCTTCTTCTATTGCAGGTTCAGTGGATGAAGTGGAAGGTTTCTCTAATGGAATAGGTGACCTTAGATCTTCTAGAAGTCCAGGATCAGTAAAGGATGGAAGATGGGTTTGAGTTGAAGGTGTACTAGTTCTAGGTCTAGATGAAACAAATGGTGTTCTAGAAATCAAACTTCTGCCTCTGCTGCTTATAAATCTTCCCCTTGAATCTCTCTCCCTATGCATAAAATTGTTTTTGGATGCTAAGAAACAAAGGTTACCTAGTTTTCACTTCCCCGGCAACGGTGCCAAAATGTTGGGTCTCAATCTAGTCTCCTAAACTGAGCTCATTTAATTGTCAACCAGGATTTGTAAACTGCTGAAGTGAAGTGTACCATATGTACCTAGGTGCTTGTTTCCTAATGCGTTGTATGTGGTGTTTTGTGATGTTTTTGGTCTTTTGTGATGATTTATGATGTTTTTGGTCTTTTGGTGATTTTTATGTTCACAATGGAAATGTCTAGAAAACTAATGGAAAGGAGTTGGTGGTCAAAAACAGAGTTAAGCCTAATGTATGGGATGGCAAATGCAATTGGAAACACTGAAGCAGAATCTAAGCTATGACTAAATAAAAGCAAAAGCTTGATAATGACTTTTTAGGCAAATGACACAAACTAAACTTGAGAAATGATCACTAAATATGCAAATCCTCTAACTAAACAGTTAAACACTAATGATGCAATACTCTGTCCTAAGCTCTTCTATTCTATGACTAATTCCTAGTTCTATTCTGCAATTTAATTGAATGTCACAGAACCTATACTCAAAGAGTTATTGGTTTCTTTTTCAAAGTAGTTCTTTTGAGGAAGAGCTCTGTTTATAAAATGATGAGGAAATTGCAGAGATATTTCAGACCTTATAGTGATGTTGTCTTCTGTTCCTATGGCTATAGATCATTTGTAGATTTTAGAACAAGAAGATGTTTGTGAATAATGAAGGCTATCTTGTTAATCCTAACAACTAAAGTAATCTATTGTGCAATGGATGACAATTTGAATATGAGATGCAAGTGCAATGAGTTAATCTAAGAATGAACCTAAGATGCCACTAAACTAGAACAATGTTGAACTATAAGTCATCATCAAACTTGAAACAAAGTAACTGAACATGAATTAAATGCAATGAAACTCCGGAGCATTCTAACTATGCTAACATGCATTATTCTATGAAGTTACACAATCTGTTTGTTCATCATTAGTGATATTTTGGAAGAGTTCCTTCTTTTGGAAGGGGTAGAACAATTCTGACTGTGTAATTGTGCAATTGTAAGAAAATGGACTGAAAGCAAATGAAAAACTAAGTTATCACATCCATACCCTACTCGTCATTATGATGTCTTGGGCAAGCGTTTAAGAGCAAGAACAGAGATGATACTTAGTACAAACACACAACTAAATCATTCATTATCACAGTCATGTCTTGAACTTCTTAAGGATGTCTTGGAAGAGTTTCTTCTTGTGGAAGAGTGATTAGAACAAGTGTGACTATGATAGTGAATATAAAAAACTACAACTAATTCCTAAAGTACTATAGCTATTCATCATTCATCATTATAATCTGTTGGAAGAGTGTCTTCTTGTGGAAGAGCTGGAATGAATATAACTACAGTAGCTAGTTAAAACAATTACAAATTCAACTCCTATCCTACAATACTATAGTCATTCAACATTCATCATTATAGTCTTTTGGAAGAGTATCTTCTGGTGGAAGAGTTAGAATGAGTACGACTACAGTAGCTAACAAAAACAACTATTAATTCAAATGCAAAGTGTAAAGGCAGCTAGAAAAACTTATCTAATTTACACAAAATAAATCCGTGCA
>JAXQQM020091591.1:0-40582 GCA_034641835.2 Pinus albicaulis
GGAAGTAACCCATCTTGGAGATGGTAGTCAATTATGTTGTCACCATCGTGCATATGACTATGACTCTACAACTGTTGAAACACCTCATTGAAGTCCTCATCCTTTGAATATACCCCACTATATGCATCATGGGTGAATGGTTCTATTTTAGCTCGTTTTTATTGTACCCTCATATGTTCAAAAATAAAAATTATATATGTACTAAAAAAAAGGGATTAAAAGAACAAAACCAAAATTAAGTTCTTAGTGTTAAGATTTTTATTAGGTGCTAATGGTGGTTTAAGTATTAATTGAGATTAAACTGCAGTGTTAAGTTAATTAATCCTGGTGGGTCCGAGCAGAGTAAAAGTTGGATGTAGGTTAAATGTCAGATGATTTGTCGAGCGCGATGGAAAGAGGGTGTCAGGCCCATCATATGGTGCAAACCCGACGACACAACATGCCCGACATTTATGCCATCGGGTGCCCCCGTAAAGATTGTCAACGATATGGGTTGACCACAAATCAACGAAGGAGATGGATTACAGGAGCACTCCGATGGATTTCCTCCGTACTGGAGTGTGCCCCCGTAGAACTTCGGCAAGCGAGCGCGAACCACCATATCATCGCCCCGTCACCATTCCATCACCACCATGCCCTATCACCGCTATGTCACTCACCATATTACCCTACCACTTCATATAGTATTTTCATCACATCATCATTCGTACGTGCCACATGTGCATTTATTCCCATTTTCCCACCATTTTTCCGTTTCCTCTATAAATATTGTTTCCTCTTTCCCCTCTTTATCATTTTCTTCATTTCTTTGTCTCTGCATTTACACATCATTCTCACTTGTCCAAGATGTTAGAATTTCTAAGAAAGAAATATTAGCAGGGTCTTCCTCTCACATTCCCCTCCTGGACACCGAGAGGGACGTTTTTGACCCAATTTTCTCCCTAGATTTCATGGAACTTCGCCAACATGTTTTAGTCAACCAAAAGGAATCCCCTATGTATACTGCATTTGTCAGGTCTAGTATTTTAGCTGCCATAATTCCCCAGACCTACGTTTTCCCAAAATTCATCTATTAGCTAGTCTTTGTTCTTTACCCATAGAAGTGTTTTGTCATGAACAAATTTGGTGAAAATAGTTTCCAAGTGTCTTCTCTTTTAATTCAACAACCTGGTTTTTCCTTCTTCAAGCTCTTACACTTCATTCTTAGAGGAAAATTTATTGTCATCCTTTCAAAACCTATCTGGAGAAAACTACGCCCAAATGAATTTTTTAATCCCCACTGGAAATTATTTGCCTTTGGAACCCACTCAATGTTCTCTTGATACCTTTTCTGAAGAAGTAAGACCAATTCTGCAAGTCATTGACAAGGTTTTTGGAAGGGAGGATACACATGTCATTGACTGAGCTATTGTAGGAATTTTTAACTTAATGTTGCAACCTGAGATATTTTTTGATATACCTGCTTTCTGGGAAAAAATGGTTAATTCAAAATTAACAAACCTTTCTCTCACGGGATCTTTTAGATTTCCCTCATTGGTAGCCTACCTCTTTTTTTATACTCATGTGGAGAGATTTATGCACCTGGGACTGAATATAATGGAAAATCATAAAAACAAACAATCAATGGTGATTTGGACATATACTATAAGAATTAATGCAAATTATGAGGGGTTTATATAGTTCACCACTTCTTTCTTGTCAGTTGCTTACTCAATTATAAACAATTCTCCTTCACCGTGTATCCTACCAAAGGCTCAATCTCTCCTTTAGCTTAGAAAAAATGTTAAAGTGGGTGATTGGTTCATGTTTTAAGATCATGCTGAAATTAGACTATATGAAGCAGAGGTTGTCCCTTACAGACTCCCCACATATGTGCCTATAATATTTTTTTCTCTAGAGTTTATCAGAGAAAGTCTAAATGTTAATAAGGTGCATTTTGTCCTAGAAAAGAAGGGACATTTTTTCAAAATGCCAAAGACAATTGGGAGAAGTACAGAAATTACTTGAAGGTATGAAGCTACAGCTGGGTGAAAAATGGTCATATGAACCTCACCGTATTATTTCAAATAGAAGAGCTGAAAATGACTATGCTCCTTATGTGCATGAGCCTCGACCAGATGTAAAACAATTGGCAATGGAGGTCAAACAAATGTACTAGGAGGAATGGAGGTTGAGACTCCACATCCAAGTGAGAAAAGTTTGAAAAGAGGCAGTGAAGAAATTATTGATTTGGAAGATGAAGCAGGTAAAGGAACTAAGAGGGAAAAGCTATCAGAGAAGGAGACAACTTGGATCTCTGGGTGTTAGTTCCTCACCATCAATGGGTTTTCAATTACATTTGGGAGATGTTATTTGTACACCTTCTTCTACTGTTCCAGAAGAAACTTCTCAAAATTCTATTCTTGTCATAAAGAAACTATATACTCAAATATAAGAAAACAACAGAAAGGTGAAGGAAAATATGGAGTCTCAGTTGGAAGCTCAATCCATTTATGAATATCAAACTAGATTATTATCGACCATGGAACTTGATAGACGTTAATTGAAGCTATCTTTATCTCACCCCTCTGCTTTGACTGTATCATCATCATCAGGTTTCAAGACTGTCAATTTGAAAGTAGATGCAAGAGAAATCCCATTGCCTGACAAGGTCAATTTGCACAGGAAAAATGGAGAATTAATATATAGTGATTTAGGGAAAGTGGTCAATCAATTAGACCTCGAAAAGGAAAATTTCAAAGCCTTGAACAATAAAAATGAAGAACTAAAGAAATTTATTGTGAAGGTTGGTGTGAACCCCGAGGACAAGAGTGATGTTCAAAAACTCTTGCAGGGAGATGAAAATGAAATTCAAGTGCTCAGAAAGAAGCTAAAATTTCCTTCTGTGGAACATGTTATGGCCCTAGAAGTAGCTCGGGTGGAAAAGGAGAAAGATATTTTAACTAATGAGCTCCCACAGAGAAATAATGAGATTGAGAATATTAAGGAGATGAATTCTATTCTACAACAGAAAATAGATCCTCACATTTGTACTATCTTAATACAACCAGATTATTAAGACCCTACATATAAATTGACTAGAGTGATGACCAAACTTCAAATATCAGAGAATGAAATGAAAAACATCCAAACAAATTTTGATGATGCACAAAAGATTATACATGTGACCGAAAGAGAACTAGCCATGGCCCAAGAAACTGCTTCAAAATATAAAAATGATTTTCAGATTGCTTCTCAAGATATCATGGAATTAAAGGAGAAAGTGAAGGGAAACATATCCCTTATTCAAGCCAGAGAAATAATATGGAATGCCATAATTCATACAGTGAGAAATGTTTGGGAGTATTTATAATTGCAGAAGAAAAGGCCATTATCAGAGATCCAGAAAGTATAATTGCTGCCAGCAAGAAAAAGATCCAACAATGCGCCCAATTTTCCAGAAAGATGATTGATTTCCTTAACTCAAAATCATCACAGGAGTTAAGAGAATTAAAAATTGAAGATATAAAATAATTGGGTTTAGAGATAAATAAGATGATTATGAAGAATTTATGCAGGACAACAGCTGAGACAAAGCTGACATAGGTCAAAGAAGATGTTATGAAATTCAATACTAAGTTTGATAAAAGAACCAGAGCAAGTTTACCATAATGCTTGGATCAACAAGGAAATCTACTTCCTTGGGAGACTTATGAAACTTTGTCGATGGAATCTAAGAGAAAGATTGTCTCTTCACATGAAAATACAATAGTTCTTAAGGGGGAAACAATTGTAAATTATTTGCACAAGAATTTTCAGTTGTTGTGGTTGATGATAACTTTTTTTGTTTACAAGCCAACTTATATTAGGATCACCAACTTCAGAATGGCACACACCAGGTTTGTCAAGAGTCCAAATTCAGATATGGCAGTCTGGAAAAACTGTAGAGAGTGGATGTCACCTACATCAACAAGTGCAGAAGTTGGACCTTCAACTACACCAGAATCTCAGCCAACTCAATGAGTTAAGGCCACCTGTTACTGCAAAAAAAAAATTGGAAATATTTTTTCAAAGTGATGTATTTTTGTTTTATCCTCATTAAAGAATGCAGTTTTCAAAAGACCAAGTAGTTTGTAAGAAGTTTAGGTAGTTAAAAATATTTAACAGTTGACAATTTCATAAATTTCCTTATTTTAATTATCTTATAAAAGGCAATTTTCAAGGAGGAGTGAGGGTTCCGAGTTTTGGACCTCAGAAGAAAAATTTCCTTTGTAATTTTGAATCTTCTTGGTGATTTCAATAAATCTTTCGAAGTTATTCCATACATATGTTGAGTGTGATATGTGCTTCCTGTAATCTTTCATTTTAATGTTATTCTGCTATAGAAGAGAGTGATGAAGTTGTTGGTCTTAGCATTATAGTTTCATTGAAACTTTGATATCTGTAAGTTAAAGTTAAAAAACCTTAAATATGCACCCCACTTCTCTGTATTCCATTTCATATTACATCCATATTTCTGCTAAAGTTAAAAAAAGAAAAAAATTATGCTTCAAGTAGCCTGTTGTTTAAATATTTTTCATCATATTTAACTCACTATACTACAATTTAAAGATATATTCATCATCAGAAGGCCACTTTGAAAGAGTGTTTTTCCCATAGAAGATTTGAAAGCATTATCTGTAAAATTAATATTTTTGGGGTTTTAAAATGGGACAACAAATTGATCATTTTACAGTTTTGTATAAATGTCTTGGGCATTGACCTCTTCTCAGCCAGAGGTTGTCTTCCAAGGTACAATAGGTTCCATGTGCATCATAGTTCCCAAAGCTATGATCTTTAATGTGGATGGATTTGAAACCATGTAAACTGACTTCATGCGTTTCTATTCTTATACTTGATCACTAAATGAAACAATTGTAGAAAATCTATCCACTTGTAATGTCTGGTTTGTTGTAGCTTACTCTGGGCCTATTAGTAGAGTAGTGGCTAGTGATCTATGTATATTATTGTGCTTCACTTCCATCTTGGGTGGTATCCCTTTAGGTTGGAAAACATTCTTGTATGCTTGAAGCAACTATTCCAATTGTTGTTTATATTTCTTTGTACACCCCTCCAAGGATGTATTTCCTCTCACTAAATCTTCTACAAACTGATTTTCTCTTAAAAATAATGTTAGAAAATTAAATATTACAGAGCAATGAAAAACACATAAAATATGCGGAAAATACAAGCACACAAACCACATAAAACCAGAGAGACACAGATATTGGTCGTGGTTCACCTGGGCTTGCTACGTCCACCCGTAACGTACAATCCTTCCTTTCTATTATCCAGCAAAAATGAAGAGACAAAACCTACAGCAGATCCGCTGTAATATCCTCTGTTCTCTCTCACAGTCTCCCTCTCTGTTTCTCGCTCCGAGAATACACACATAATACACAACCACAATACAATGCCCTCATATATACAAGGGGGTTGCCTTCTAGGGCAAAAAACCCTAATCTAAACATAACTTCTACCGTCAGATCATTTGCCTAATGAACGGCTCAGATTGACTAGAAATTACTATACTTTTACAAGGCAATTTTACATCAATTTATTTAGGCGCCGCTCCAATCCCCGCTCAGGGGTTCGAAAAGCACGTCGCCCCGAACCCCCCACGACGCCGTATTAGTTCCTGGCGCGTTAAGCCGCCCCTTTAAGGCCAGGTCCAAAGCCGTGATACAAAGTAAACAAGATAATCAGGCTCCACACCCAACAAATAATAAAAAATACTTACTAGAACTAATCAATTTATTAGCTTGGTTGGAACTTACTAGCGGAATTTTCGACTTGCCTTTGTGTGCATTAATGGTGAAGGATTTTCCATCCTTGAAAATATGGTATTGGTTGGCTCTTTACATGAATATTGCATCCTACATGTACATGTAGATACTTCCAAACACCACTCAACAAACATCAAGGGAAACTACATTTAGTTCTACTTCATCAATAGAATCAACATTTATAGCACATTATTTTGCATTGTTTGGTTTCCTTTTTTCTACATACTTATTTACCTAATCCAATGTGTATGGGCTTGGATTATCAGAGAATTCCAATCCCAATTTGTTGACCAACTCTATTACAATGAGATTTTCCTACAATCATGAGTCAAAAAGAGCATCAATCTTGGTCTTTTTAACCTAGATCTTTATATGAAAGAGCTTGGTATTTTCGTTCTGTTGCTGTGTGAAAGCTACTCAAATTCACCTCTTTCTGCACATATGTACATATAATTTTCTTATCTATGTTTGACTTTTTTTCAACCTAGTTGCTTAAATAAATGACCATGAGATTATTCTTCTTATTATCTTTCTATTTGTTCATCAGGTTAAGCTCTTGATGCAACTTCAAGCATTTCTCCTTTTATGATCGTTAATGTTAAAATGGTTGTTGGGGTTGTTTTTATCTTTGCAATGGTGTGTTGTAGTCAATATATTTTAATATTTTTCCTCTCCCCCCCCCCTTTCCACTTCTTCTTCCCCTCCTTAGAAGTAACTTGATGCTCCTTCTGCTTCGATCCACTTGATTTCCCTTTCTTAAGGACTATGTTCTCCAGGTATTATGCCTGCGCACAAGCCTTATTCAATGATATAGGGTTGATCAACATCACTTACTTCCACAGATGGATGTGTATGCTCCCTAATACTTGAGGAGTACATTTGGGTTCTTTGGGGAGATATCTAACATTATGCTCATCATTCTAAATTATGTGTTGTATACTCGTGTGCACTCTGCCCCTGCTTTTTCCTAAAGTAGTGCCATAAAATCCACTGGTCCTCTACATACCCAATAAGGTAAACTTCTGAATTCATGAGGATTATAAAGTCCTCCCACTTAGTCATTGGATATATCGCTCCAACCTCAAGGGCTTTGTGTGGTTTTCCCACTAGGACATTGAATGACCTTTTAATTTCAGTCGTGAAAATGAGATATTTTGTTCTTCCTCTATATGATGAACACCAAAATATTTATAATTACTACAACCAATGATTTAGCTTCAGAGCATCAATCGCACCTTGTTATGGCTTGATAGCAACCTTTGCTTCCATTTTGAGTAGGGACTATGAATGGGTAATGGCACTCGAACTAGGTTAATATTTTTTGGGTCCTTTCTTTGGCTCATTATTTGCTTCTTCCTATTTTTTTGATCTCCCCCATGATTGGAACTCTGTGTTTGAATCCCCATATTCTCAAAATAGCCCAAGCTTATTGGTCAGGGTTGTCATGAGGATATTCAAGTTACAATTTCATTAGAGAAATTTTGAGGTCTAAAATGGGTCTCCTACGAAAAATGTACAACCAAAATAAAATTGATAAGAACTAATAGGATTCAAGACAATGTTGTCAACCATGGGGGATGATTCACCATTTTTGGGGTAAAAAGTAAAAATATTAAAAAATAATAAAATAATAAAACTATTTTTTCAACTTATATTTTCAACTTATCTCCCTAAGGTTTTACTCAAATTTCGAGAGGGATAACTTATAGGATGAAAAATTTAATTCCTCATCCAAGGAGTACCCATGTTGCATACATTTGAAGGACCTCGCTACACGAAAAATGAGAAATACATGAAAAAACGTGATTGAAATCACATTTTTAATGTATTTCTCATTTTTTGTGTAACAGGGTCTATCGAAAGTATGCAATATGGTACTCCTTGGATGAGGAATATAATTATACATCCAATTAGTGTTCTCGATCGAAATTTGAGTAAACCTATAGGGAGATAAGTTGAAAAAATAGTTTTTTCTTTTTTCCCTCTAAAATTTGATGATGTAATCTAATTTTATTTTTTTATTTCCACTATTATTTTATAATTTCCTTAGGAGGCCCATTTTAGACCTCAAAATTCCCCTAATGATATCTACAACTTGTGCTTCCAACAACAAAAACCACTCCTCTACATGATTACAAGGGTTATTCACATATTCGTTAGTCATGACTAGGGTTTTATGATTTTTGGATTAGTTGATTTAGATCCCCTGCAAATCTCCACATTGTATCCAAAAAACCCTGCTTTGATACCAATATGATTTGTAAATTGTCGTGGATATTCCACTAGACAATTTGTCACAATAGATTTGATAAATTATACTTAAAAATCTAAATTTTACACTATGAGGATTTATTTCTCTTAGATTTATGAATATCTAAATTACTATTTATTGTGTATGTATGCAAATTATAACTATGCAAAAAATAGAGAACAATGAAATAAAAACTCACAAACCACAATTGACACAAGATATGTCCTAGGAAACCCTTTTGGGAGAAAACCCAAATAGAAAGTGAGGTCGCTCTACTCTCTTTCTTTGAATGGAAAATTGTTGCAAATACAAAGAAGTAAGGCCTATGGCACATGGGCTACTACAATGTGATAATCCTTTATGTGTACTCTCTCCCTATCCATCTTGGCTAATTTATTTGTTTATGGAATAAAATTACCCCGAAAAGAATGAGACCCCTTTTCTTCCCACTGGCTCGGTTATAACACAACCTGATAGCCTACTAGTGGTTAGGTTTGAATCTTTCAAATCTTAAATAGAGTTACAATATAGAATCTTCTAGAGTATTCTTCATTATGATAATGTGGCTAGCCCCTTTTCCATGAATAATGAGGTGATAGCAGCCAAAGCTGCTAATACCCACATTCTCCACTATGATGCATATAAAAATGCATGGTTCTTTTTAAACCAACACAATTCCCCATATTGGGAAAAATCTATGCAGAAGCTTCTCATTTAATATCCTATGGTTATAAACCGAAACCATCTAACAAAACCCTTCTCATGAATATCGAATCAATATTCGAATTGCATTTAAACCCCAAACAAATCTTCGGGTTCTCACTTTATGGAAATTCAAATGCATACATCCAACTTTATAATAAAACCCAAAATTAATATGGCCCATAGCATACCAATCTATCGTATGGAAATGCATTGATATACTTTCCGCTTTGATAAAGTTTATCAAAGTTATCAACATACATTTGTTTGGCCCCATTTAACGTTTAAATTCAAAATAAATCATATAAGCATTTACGGCCATACCTTGGTTTAAAAACCAATCAACATAATATTTGGATTTCGGGTCCCACAACTTACCCCTTCACCATTCGTCAATCTGACAGTTGGTAATTCATTGCGCCCTAACTCAATGTCTCCACCGTTGATTCATACCTCCGTTAACCACCACGCAGCTTGACGATGCGAACACCGTCCGATCATTTGATCGGAGGATCCAATGAATATCGCATTCATTTTACCTCTGGAGTTTATCGCATAAAACCCACGCGAAAAAAATGGTTTTTAAATACCGCCATGCCACGTGTCAACCGTTGGCCATTATCGCATTCAAATAGATGATTACTGCTTACCAGGCCTTACCCACGCGAAACCCATTTATGGTTTTGTAAAAACCATCTTCGCGCCATCATTTAACTCGAATTTTGGTTAGAACTATGGTTCCAACCTGAAGGGTTTCACCACTGTGCATCCAACATTCTCGTTCAGACTTTTTGGTTTAAACCTCCACCATACTTGTCACTGTTTTAACGATGCTACTTTCGTTCCACTGTGCCATTACTCCTTTGTTCAACTCCCGATTTTGAATAGTCCAGGGTTTCATCAAACCTTCAAACCCTCTCAGCATTCATTCCACGCATGAATGACCTTCTATGTGGTCTTATCCATCGGTTTCCATTACAGTAAAACCCCGAATTCGAATTCAAATCCTCACTCTGTCTATATAGAGAATTTCTCTTCCATTTCACACATAAAATCCTTATAAATGGTTCTTCCCTTTGCACGATAGATCTCATTTATCTATCACTAACACACACAAAACTTCAATTCATCCAATTATACACACTCAACAAGCCTAATTCTCTCATGTTCTCTAACATTCGAGAACATTTACAAAATTATTCACAATATTTAATAAATTTTCATTAAAATCACTCAAATCATTACATAAGAAACCAACTCCCTTGAAACCACAAAACCCCTAAGTCTAATAAAATACAAGGATTTTTCTTGAGCCTAATGCCCCTGCATGAAACTCCCAAGGTAAAAAATAATCATGATATCCTGATCATGTGCTTTTAATCTTTTCCTCCTGGATCCCATACTCTGTTTTGCTGCTGCCCAATAGCTGCATTATTCTTCAAGTGCACTTTTCCAGGCTTCCATACTTTATTCTGCATCTTGCCACTTGCTATGCTTTCATATTCTGTTCTTATTTTTCCTTTGCTATTGTTACTTTGCTTTCTTGTTGTTGTTTTTTTCTGAGACACCTTCATCAATAATCTTATTATCTTTTCAATCTCTATGTCCAGTTTATCTTCTGTCTTGAAATTACTCTGCCCTTTGTTGCTGCTTTCAGTTTCTGCTGCAAATATTTCTTTAAATATTGTTGCTGTTGCTGCCTTTGTTGCCTCACATGTTGTTGCATATATCATCTTTGTTGCTAACATTGTTGTTATTCCTGCAGATGCTACTTTTGCTTTTGTTACTGCCAACATTGATGTTGCTACCTCCCAAACTTCCTGAATATCTCTTAAGATATCTCCCTTTGCAACATTCTTCTTCTTCTTATCACCTGCAAATTTATCTTCAAAAAATAAATTATCATTTGATTCTCTAACTGCAGTAACATACTCATTCAGTCTTCTTTGTATACTAGCTAGCATAATCAAATTTGGAAAACTAGTATCTGCTCTTGCCTCTTTCATAACTCCAGACATTTCCACTTCAACGTTCGCAATTCCTTTCTCTTGTTCAAATGTTTCCAGTAAACATTTCAGCCATTCCCTTTGTACTTTTTTTAATCTCAACCACATCACCAATATGCTGCAATTTAGTTTCAACATATCCTTCTTCTTCTTCTTTGACAATCTTCAGTAATTGTCCATCACCTCCTTGATTGATTTTGGCAATCAAATCAATTTCTTCAAACATTGTATCCTCATCCTTTATCTAAATAGAATTCTGATTTTCCATCACTGTGGCAGTTTTAAAATTCTATCCTACAACATTCTCTTGGTCAATCAAACAAGCTAGTTCTTCCTTGTCATCAACAGTAAAAAGTTCCTTCATGACTGTTTCACCTTCCTTGGAATTCATAAGTTCCTTCTTCTGCAACAGTTCATCTTCATTAAAGACAACTCCAAGAGATGGATTGTCTTCTGCAACACTTGTAAACACAGTCAAATTGTCAATTTCAAAATTACAAGACCCAATGGTCTCATTTGATGATCCAGTCACAAAATCTTCTTTTTGCAGTTCTAAGTCTCTTTCAAGACTCAGAAATGATTCACTGTTTTTCTTCTCAGCTTCTAAGGTTATCTCCATTGTGTCAATCACCATAATAGAATGATGATACTCCACTATGTTTTTAGCTAACATAGTTTCCTTCTCATTAAATTCTCTGACATTTTTCATTTGTTGTCCTTCTTTGCCTGCATAATTATCACATGAATTATCAGTATTAAAAATACAAGGTTTTAATGTCTCTTCCTCCTCTAGCAACACTTCAGTATGCTTCTTTAGATTCTCCATCAGTCTGTCAGCTAGTCTCTCCTTCTTATCATCCGTTTCATGAATATCTCTCTGCTTTGGTTCACCATAATGAACTTCTTCAATTTGCTGAATAATTCTTTTATCCTCTATTTCCTGACTATCATTCATGAAAATTTTCCTGCCTTACTTCTTCAGCAATTTATCCTATGTATAGATCCTCTGCTTTTCCAATTATCTTCTCTGAAGATATAATTTTCTATATAATTCAAAATTTTCAATTGGAGTAGAATTTGGAAATTTTACATGACTTTCCATACCTTCACTTGTTCTTGACCAATCATCAGATGGTCCTTCTTTCTCTGCCTCAATATTCTGCTAAATATTCTCATGAGACCCCTTTGTCTCCTTCTCTTTTTGAGATCTTGCTATTTCAACATCTTTATGAATAGAATTCAGATTCATCTCCTTCTCTTTAACAAACTCTAAAGCTTGTTCATCATCCTATGATGTACCTGCAATCATACACAACTCATTAGTTTTAAAAACACAAGATTCTTCAGTCTCATTTGCTTCTTCAAGCACTTCTCCTTGAACAGATTTGCATGTGGAATCCTCAAATTCCATCTTTGACTCAAAAAATCTAAGTTCTTCCCTCCATAAGGTAATATCCTTCTGCCTCCACTTCATTTGCAATGGTTACCAAATTACCCTCTTTCCCTTCAGTGGAAAGATCCATCCTCCTCTCTGGTTTTCCTCTTCTTGTAGCCATTCCTTTAGTACCTCCAGTTGTACTTTCATCACTGTAATTTCTCTTTCTCTATCCTTCATCTTATCTCTGTGGAATTATTTAGAACCTCTTCTTCGATCCTCCATGATAATCTTATTCATGAGCTTCTCACTCACTATGAGTTGCACTAAGCCTCTGCAACAACAAGCTCTCCCTGTTGCCACTTACCTCACCAATCCCCTCTCTGGACTTGGTCTTTTGGAAAGCACTGGTTCTCTATCTCTGGAACCTCTTGAGCACTCTCTTCTACTCTTTCTAGGCTTATATCCTCAACTCACCTTTTCTTGAGAACATTTCAGTTGTTCTCCCTATCCAAACTTTAGCTGGAATATCAGGTTCACTGCCATCATCATCAAAAACTTTGTTTTCATCTTATCTACAACCATAATTCTGCAATCACAATTTCAAATCATATTAAAATTATCTCACCTTCAAGATCTCTGTATGATCTTGTTCTCTTCAATCACTTGTACTTTGAATGTACTGCCTTCATTCATTTCTGCAAGCCTGTTCACTTTATTTCTGTGTATCTGTTGCATATCAGATTTTGAATCTGATCTCCTTTTATTTTTCCATCACACATGCATAGCTTTAATTCTCAACAGAGCTTTTCCTGCTCTGATACCACTTGATAGCAGCCAAAGCTGCTAATACCCACATTCTCCACTATGATGCATATAAAAATGCATGGTTCTTTTTAAACCAACACAATTCCCCATATTGGGCAAAATCTATGCGGAAGCTTCTCATTTCATATCCTATGGTTATAAACCGAAACCATTTAACAAAACCCTTCTCATGAATATCGAATCAATATTCGAATTGCAATTAAACCCCAAACAAATCTTCGGGCTCTCACTTTATGGAAATTCGAATGCATACATCCGACTTTATAATAAAACCCAAAATATAATATGGCCCATAGCATACCAATCTATCGTATGGAAATGCATTGATATACTTTCCGCTTTGATAAAGTTTATCAAAGTTATCAACATATATTTGTTCGGCCACATTTAACGTTTAAATTCCAAATAAATCATATAAGCATTTACGGCCATACCTTGGTTTAAAAACCAATCAACATAATATTTGGATTCTGGGTCCCACAACTTACCCCTTCACCATTCGTCAATCTGACGGTTGGTAATTCATCGTGCCCTAACTCAATGTCTCCACCGTTGATTCATACCTCTGTTAACCACCACAGAGCTTGACGATGCAAACACCATCCGATCATTTGATCGGAGGATCCAATGAATATCGCATTCATTTTACCTCCAGAGTTTATCGCACAAAACCCACGCGAAACAAACGGTTTTTAAATACCGCCATGCCACGTGTCAACCGTTGGCCATTATCGCATTCAAATAGATGATTACCACTTACCAGGCCTTACCCACGCGAAACCCATTTATGGTTTTGTAAAAACCTTCTTCGCGTCATCATTTAACTCAAGTTTTGGTTAGAACTATGGTTCCAACCTGAAGGGTTTCACCACTGTGAATCCAGCATTCTCATTCGGAATTTTTGGTTTAAAAATCCGCCATACTCTTCACTGTTTTAACGATGTTACTTTCGTTCCACTGTGCCATTACTCCTTTGTTCAACTTCCGATTTTGGATAGGCCAGGGTTTCATCAAACCTTCAAACCCTCTCTACATTCATTCCATGCATGAATGAACTTCTATATTCAATCTCTGTGGTCCTATCCATCGGTTTCCATTACAATAAAACCCCGAATGCAAATTCAAATCCTCACTCTGTCTATACAAAAAATTTCTCTTCCATTTCGCACATAAAATCCTTATAAAGGGTTCTTCCCTTTGCACGATAGATCTCATTTATCTATCACTAACGCACATAGAACTTCAATTCATCCAATTATACACACTCAACTAGCCTAATTCCCTCATGTTCTCCAACATTCGAGAACATTTACAAAATTCCTCACAATATTTAATAATTTTTCACTAAAATCACTCAAATCATTACATAAGAAACCAACTCCCTTGAAAACACAAAACCCCTAAGTCTAATAAAATACAAGGAATTTTCTTGAGCCTAATGCCCCTACATCATGAGGGCTATTGTGGCATCCTCTTGAATTATGGTGGTCAAAACAAGGTGGTCAACTTCTGAGTGGCATAACTTTTGGATTCTTACACCGTTGTAAAGGTCTTCGTGCGTAGAGTAGGAAAACAATTGAAATGATAAATCAATGAAGTTTTACCCCAAAAAACGCCGTTTGATGCTTCAAAATACTCTTAGAAGTTTTCATGCCCTAATTTGCCAAACTGACTCCTGTTGGTAAAAATTGTCCCGTGAGCAGATTCCTCCTCTTTTTCCACTTAGAAAGCCGCATCCAAATGGATGAAACAAATATAATTCCTCTTTTTCCACTTAGAAAGCCGCATCCAAATGGATGAAACAAATATAATGATCCAATCCACACACACACACACACACACACACACACACACACACACACACACATATATATATATACATATATATACATATACATATACATATATACATATACATATACATATACATATACATATACATATACATATACATATACTTCCATATATATATATCTATATATATATATATGATTATAAACATTTAATTCTACTATCATAAATGTTGTAGATAGGATTCATGTCTACAAGGATCAAGGAACTCAATGCAAGATAAATAAGGTGTTTAAAGCTCCAAGTACTGCATCTTCAAGATCAGATTATAACATTAGCCACATAGTTCAGAAGGTTCAAAACACAACGAACAACTCCTCCATCATAGAGAAGATATATATATATATATATATATATTCATTCCCTACAATAGTTGGAATGATATCATACATTATGATAAAGTTCTAGGTCATATGCAATAATTTTTGGTAACATTGAACAATTATGAACAACATACAATAATTTAGGACCAAACAAAAAAAATTATATGAAGTTTATGGCTTCAAAATTTTTTAGCTACAACATTAATCATATTTTTTTTTATCATCGAATTTATCCTCCAAGAATATGAAAAAATCTCGACCTTAAAACTACATCAAGAAGAAGCAAATTCCATGCTTGAGATAAAGGCCAACACAGTCACAAAATTTGCAATCTATAAGTTTTCCATTAGATTGTAAATCTCATATTTTTACAATTGAAAAATAGTTCAAAAGACGAAGTGGAAACTACATTTTCATAAATTCTCAACTTTATCACAATCCTCATAACACTATTCATTTCATTCCCATAATATATTCATCTCACTCAACTCCCATACCAACTCAATAATCATTTCCCATATATAACTTACCAAAGACACCATCCATTTATACAAACTATTCCAACTCCAAACTTCATCCCATATATTCCACATCCCATTATACCCTCAGTAAGACTTCTACAATAAGAAAAACCCAACCCTAAAAGCATATAGAAGACTCTAGTGTATTCTATTACAAGATGTTATATAATCATATGAAAATTGAGTTGCCAACAATCATATATATATGAATTTACATGATTATACATTTTATCCCAATTTTCAATATTTCAAGCAGTTAAGTGTTGAAGGTATACAATTCATGTTTAACCTCTTACAACATATTTCGGTAAAAAACAAATTGTTTTGCACACGGTTGACATCTATAGGATCCCTTGCAAACTACAAAATACTACAAGAAACACTAAAGCAACCAAGATTTCAACATAATTAGAAAAAAATGCTTGCTATATAGAACCAATGGACCTATAAAACAAAATTTCACGTACACACTATTCACCTATTTTTCTTATTCATAATATTATTGATAAACTAGTTAAATATTCTTCTGGTAAAAATGCTATCTAACCAAACACTCTATCAAGGTTAACCTAAATACCACGCGTGGAGGAGGGGGTCACTTCAACTATTAAGAAAAGATAGAAGAAAACAACTACAATTATTAAGACAAATCGAAAAGGTGCTAAAGTTGGCAACAAGTAACAACAATGTTCAACAAAGAGACACACGGGTTGTTGGGGAACATGGGAAAAAAAATGGCAATCATGGGGATGTCATATCATCGTCCATGCCAATTTTGAAGGATTAAAATAATGCCAATCACAACAATCACTTTGTACTTCCATTATATCCCTTGCATGAAATTCATTGAACCAATTCATTTGCCTAGTTAAAAATTTTGGTTTTTAAGTTCCTGTGGTTATCATTTTTTGAAGAGCTTCCCGAGTTATCAAAAATATCAAGGAACATTTGTCGATGTTTCGGATCCCAACGAGGATCCATCTTCAGGACAGTTGAATAAATTTATAGGTGTCGAAAGGGGTTGGATCGAATGGTGGAAAGTAAGGAGTATTTCACCATTTGACAAGGTTTAATTCCCATGAGGGCGTAACTTGAAGCCATGGGGGCATCTTTAGGTAGTTTCCTAATGTGTGGTTGTACCCAAAGAAATTATATGAAATGATCTTGTGACCTGTGCACACATAAATGGATCAAAGCCCACCCTCACATCCTTCAATTTTATGAAGTACATAGGGGGCAACTCAATTGGTGATGCTCATGTTATGAAGTATTATGTAAATTATGATATATGAGGTTCATATCTTCCTAATTAACTAGTGTCTACATAAGGGGTGTATGTATGCACCTAGAGGTTATAAAGGTAGAGATTGGAATCAATCTCATGTCATACAAGTACAAAACCAACACACTGGTCAATTCCTCTAGATACAAAAAATTTTGTGTGTGTATGTGTGTGTGTGTGTGTGTGTGTCTGAGAGAGAGAGAGAGAGAGAGAGAGAGAGAGAGAGAGAGAGAACTACAAGTGTCATTTTTCAAGTTTTCAAGAGGAAGCTATAAGGGTCAATCTTGCAAAATTAGAGCAAGTGGATTCTAACAATTTAGGCTCCATTAGCTAAGTAAGAGCCACTAGTTGCTACAAGAAAGGTTGGTAATCAAATGATTGTAAATATAGAGGTCTATATTTGAGCTTGTTAATTCAATTTTTGTGGTCTGCTATAGAATTGTAGATTTTAAGAAACCTCGAATTCTATTCTATGTTCATATTTTTTAGAAAGAAAACTGTAGCCTACACTATTGAATTCTATAATATAACCCTCTAGTTTACCCTTCATTCCTACTTCCTATTTCACCACTTGTGTTCCATGACGAATCTCTCCATTTCCTCTTCTTTTTCAACCAACAATATTATCGCAACAAATTTATAGGCTTAGGGAAAATTTCTGTTTTGTTTTTATTTTTTCCTAATCAAAATGTCCAATATTCTGCTTCCTAAAGGAAACTTTTTAAAATATTCCTTAGCTCCATCTAGAATTAATTCTACCTTTATAGTTTGGGTGGTCTTTCTTTTCTACAAAAAGACATCTCAAAAAATTTACTGCATCCACCTTTCAAAGACCTTTCTCTTGCTTCCCTCTGCTTCTCTTCTCAATTGTAAAAACTTAGAAATTCCCAAATCATAGTTAAGGCTATGAGCTACATAAATAAACCATGGGGGGGAGACTTTAATAGGAAAAATCCAATAGACACCTCTAAGGTTTACAAATACCCTAAGGTGGTGAAAATATTTTATGATTCCAATCATTTGGTGTATTTTAATGATCTCAAAGGATATAATGATGAGATATCCATGGTGTTTATCCTTATTTTTCAAAATGTGAGAGAGAAAGAAGATTTAGAAAACTATCTTCTGGATCCATCACATAATTGAAATAGTTGTCGACATGTTTTGAACCATCTAATGTGGTTAATTATCAAGACAAGATATATGAAGAGAATTATGATCCATGAAGGGTATTAAAAGAGCTAAAAAGAGAGACACTCGTTAGAAAATAATAACGGCTAGAAGAATAAATTAATAAAATACCCAAAAAAGTCAAAAGTCAAAGATAATAAAGAGTAATAAATTTAGGAGTAAATAAATAAAATAATAATTAAATTAAATACAAATAAGAAGTAATAAATTAAGGAGTAAATAAAATAATAAATCAAATAAATAAATGGTTGAAATATATAAATACTAGTTAAAATTAGGTTCAAAATAAGGAATAAAGTATATCATTAACAATAAAAATAAAAATAAAAATATATAATTCTAAATAAAATCCCATAAAGTAAATCAATAAAAATATTTTCATATATATATATATATATATATATATAGATATATGGAATAATAATTAGAGAAATAAAGACAAAAACAATATAAGGGTAAAAAAGGAGAATAAGAACAATGGATGACAACTCAAGAGTTGGCAAAAATTGGATCCATGGTTTTGTGTCTGTGGATTGCATGTAATAGAGCCTTTAAAATGTTGGGAGGAACTCTATTGTAATTGTTAGGGGATGTGAGCGATGAAGGCTCACTTGGTTGGCTTGGCTAGAAATTTGACCAATGATATAATAAAATTCGGTTAGTTGGGTTTTCCTCAAAAGTTGGAGTTCCCTAAGTAAACATGGTGTTATGTTTGCATTTTGATGTTATGTTAATGCTTATCTCCATAATTTTTCTTTTCTCTCGGGTTAAATTTTAACATTTGATATCACAGCCATATATTGGCTTGAGAGGAATGACTCTATTGCCAAGGGTTTAACATCCTTAATAGAGCACGTGAAGTAGAAAACACACCTACATGTAAGGACTGGCCATTTGTGGGCCGACTTTGTTTCGTGGCACTGCATGCCCTGTAGTACCGCAAGAAAGAAGGTGTTAGTATAATGTTTGTGGATAACAGTGCTTTGACGACCATGATGAGCCTAGGTCTTGTGTCAGAAGTCTTTGATGAAAATAATATCTATCAGTTGAATGGTATCAAGGCCATCGGCCAAGATATGCCACAACAAAGGTCTCAGTGGTGAGGAACATGTAACAATTCATTGTGGGATAAGAGTCTGGGTCCGTTGGAAATTGCGATTATGCATACCAATTTCATGTAGAGCGAGCATGAAGTGGGAGCAACAACAAGAGAAATTTTCCCAGGTTATTTCTCAAGTTGCTTCGAATGCATGAGGGGAGCCATAGTGGGCGTCGATAGTGCAAGGGTCTTCGAGCAATGGACCGAGATCAATGCCTAGACGACTGATTAGAGATGAGATGGAAGCTGAATGGGAAGATGTGGAAGAGCTTGTCAAAGGAATTACAACTAAGGATGGACCATGAGTGGTTTTTGTGGAGCATCGAAGGAAGCGATAAGTTCTCTAGGGAGGCTATGGTGGCATTTTCTTTGTTTAATTCGAAGATATATTGTGATTTATTTCTCTTGTAGGGATTTGTATGCATGCTGTGAAAAACAGGTGATGAAATTTGCGATGATCATTGTTATGGATGAGTACAAGTGGTTCTCGAAGAAGCATTACTGATGGTGGTTGCGAAGTTGTCTGGTGGTTTAAAAGGGCAGGAGCTAGACCATGTAATATTTTCAATTTCATCAAGCGCCATGGTAGTTTTCAGAGGGTCGTGGAGGAGACAGAATGAGGTGAGGAAATATTGATCCTCAACCCTAATTCCATGCTGAGTTTAAGAGAGCAACGAAGAGGCCCATGATGGAACTGAGCTTGGCATCAGAGCTCAAGATCGGGAAATCAAGGTTGTCTCAAGGTAAAGGGGAGCTAGAGATTAGAAATATGTCTACCATGGGGCATATGTTGGTAGTGAAATTCAGCTACGATATACAAGAGAGGGATCATGGTGAGTAGTAGGGACACGTTATCGGTGAGTTGTGTTGCACAAGGAGAGAATCAGGATCAAAGTGTGTCAAGATAAGAGGATGGTAAGCCCAAACAATATATATGTGTTATTATAATGTAGTTGAAATTATTGCATGTAAATGGGCATACCATTGTAAGACCTAGCAAGGCATGCGTACCTTTGGAAAATTTCCAGTGAAGTTTGGCATTAGACCTAGGTGATAGGGGGCATGACAGGTTAGCTGATACCATGGGTGTAACGTTTGAGGGGGATAAGGGCTAGAGTGAAAGGGGTTGACTCACTTGGTTGGTTTGGTTGGATTTGTTCAAGGGAAACCCCAAGTCAATGTTTAAGGGGGGATTGTTAGGTAAAATTGACTCGAGGAAAGAGTCAAAGTTAACTTAGTGGTTTTGGGCCCATGGTTTTTTGGTTTCCTATGTATTGCATGTAATGGATCCATAAAGGGTTGGGAGGAACTCTATTGTAATGGGTCAAGGGATGTGAGCGGTGAAGGCTCACTTGGCCAACTTGGCCAGAGATTTGGCCAAGGATATAATGGAATTCCTTTTCCCCAGAGTTGGAGTATTCCTATAGTAAACATGGTGTTATGTTTGCATTTTGTTGTTGTGTTAATATTTCTCTCTGTAATTTTTATTATCATTCTCGTAAAATTTTAAAAGTTAATATATAGACAAAAACTATAAAACCAAATACCTATAAAAAAATCAACCTCAAAAGAAGATTAAGATAGAAGGCATAGACTTCCAGCTTAATTAAACTATCGACACCACCAAGCATTCCATTTAAAATTGAGGAAACCATAGCCCAAAAGGAAAGTGGACAATTCTATAAGAGAGCTAGGACTAGATCCCAAGAAACTTCTAAGTGAATCAAACATATCTCCTCCTCCACCACATAGGTAGAATACTCCCCTAATCCTAAAGGGAGCCCATCAAGGGAAACTAAAGAGAAAACAATAGTAGAACCTTCAAAGATCACCTTGTAGCTCATCTGAAGAGAATTGGAATAAGTCAAGGCTAAGGCCCTTAAATGGAAAAGATGACAAAATATAAATTGGCAAAAGGGAAGTAGGTACAATTGGCATAGAGGATGTGGAACAACAACTCCACAACTTACAAAATATATTCCAAATCATGAAAAATCAAGGAGTTGATAGTAACAAACAACTAGAGTTATAGAGCCAAACTTTGAAGGAAGAGTTATTAAGAGCCAAAAAGGAATTATTTTTTCACACTGACAGTGAAAAATTTATGAGGGTATCCATCGCTAAAATAGCCTAGCTAGTAGAAGATATGTTAAAATGCAACCAACCTACCAACCAAATTCTATGCCCTTTTCCTCAAAGAACAGTGGGACAAATTTGATGCGCAAAGTCTAAGGTAGTAGGTTGGATTCAAGATTAAAAGCCTAAAGGAATTTAAGAAGGTATTTGAAGATGATGATGGAGAAGTGAGGGTTGGGTTGTGTGAATTCTATTTACACAACCTTTCCTTGCCACATCCCTACAAATTGAGCTCAAACCCATATCTAGGAGATATCTAAATTAGGGCACTCTAATCTTGGCTTCCACATGAGGAATTAAGAGCCTCTAAACTAGGAAGATACAAAGAATAAGAGCTACATAGCCCTATTTTTTTCATATTTGAAGTCCCCAAAGCAAAATAAATTATGAACATCCATGAAGCTCTCACCTTAGATGTGGATGTGGCTCCCGTCTTATAGGAAAAACAAAGGAAATGCATTGCTCATTTAGAAGATACCTTGAGGCTCTAGAGGAAGGAGGCAACTAAAGCATGCCAAAGAAGGTGGGACTCATAACCACATGGTTCACAAATAAGGGAACTCCATTCATCGAGAAACCAACAAGTATCCTTGTTTAAGGCCTCACTTTACAAAGAATCTTTGAGAAAATTGAAAGTGAAGAGGATCGGGTTGAGATTAATCCACCGCTTCTCTTATAATTCTCACCACCAATAGGTTTGGATTGGGAAAATGAAAAGATAATTTGGACATAGGTTGAACATACTATTGGATATTATAATTGTGGGGCCATTACCATCAATGTGCCATGGGACCCTAGGTAAAAGTGCAAGGAATAACAACAACAAGACAAGAGTTAGATGCATCAAGATATTTTCATGATATTTGTTGCACAAGGGTGTGCAAGAGATTAAGTTGGGTGATAATGGGCCTCCAAATTGTAGACCATGGGGCACATCTATGACATATGTGGACATTTTATTGTACTTGATAAAATTACTATTTGGACCATGATGAATATAATGGATGGTTTTATGCAATTAATTTATCATTGGATTGAGTGATTACTTAAGTGTGCCTCATGTGATTATTTGGGTTCAATTTCGTGATGTTGAGAATATTTGCTAGGAGAATTGCTAAGGGTTCTGCACTTCATCTTTCCTGAGGAATTAGTCAGAGTTTGTCCTCTCATCCTCTTCCATTGGCCAACAAGCTTTCAAGGCACCCTAGTCAACTCACTCGCTCAAAATGATGGTCATAGATGAAATCCATTAAGGGATCTAATTCCTAGAACTAAGGGCCCTAATTTTAAAGATCTTAGAAACATAACCCCTTCAATCAAGGGGTGATTAAAGGGCTAGATTGATGTAAGTTTTTAGCATAAAAGAAGCTCGGGAGCTAGCCTTGGGTTCGCTAGACAATATTTGCAATCATTCATAGACTATTCAAATTGCTTGAAATTATATCTTTATTTTTAGATGACATGTTAATAGAAGAGTCTTATTTTCAAAGTTAGTATTTGCTTCCAAGTTCCTTGTGAGAACCTTGGATAGAACCCACCTAGGGTTGATCTAGGGACCTCTTGTACTTTGTTTCACTTTGCATTCAATGCTTATTGTTTATGAATTAGGATTATGCATGACTAGTTTATGAGTAGTCTATTTCATGTAGCAACTTAAGTTAATTCCATGGTAGCATTTCAAAGTGTATTTGCTTAATTTTATGTTGTAATCACTTCCTCTTTCCCTTCATTTGGTAGATTCCACTTGCAACATATGTTCAATATGGCATTCTATCATTCAAATAGTAATTTTTACAATTCTATACAATTTCTTGTAGCAACACGATAGTCCCTATAAGAATGTTCTATTCCTTACAACACCACTTCTAGTTTTATTTTAATTTGTAGTCGTTTGTTAGCATTAGGAAAAATATGTTAGACCATAAATTGATTTAATTTCACCTCAAATGAAATTAGTCTTGGATTAATATTCTTTATTTCAATTGTTTGCTTTCTCATATTTCATTTTAGTTTTACAATAAAATAATTACCATAATTTCTTCTTCTTTTCACATTGATTTAGATAAAATTAGAAGCTTACAACTAATACTGCAAACACCTAAATATTTCTACAAACTTATTCTTGAATCATCACATCCAACTCTTCAACTTAGTTATTAATCTAAATGCACCTTTAAATCAACTAATATAATTCAAATTAAAATATATAAAAACTACAAAGCTCTCTTTAATCTCATAAGAAATCCAAAGAAATAGCAAAATTCCTCGTATAAACATTTTGCAAACCATTATTGAATTACCCTCCCCATTTATTATTGTTTTAGATATTTTAAATCAAATTATATATATATATATATATATATATATATATATAAGATTATTTAATCTATTTTACTTAAGAGCAGTTTAATTTAAAAAAATGATATCTAATATTATGTTATGTTGTATTGTTTAAAAATTATTTTTAAAGTGAAATGAATTTAGTGTTTAAAATTATTTTTAAAGTGAAAATGAATTTAGTGTTTTAAAAAATTTATAAGATGTTTGGATTATGTAGAATTAATAATTTAAACAATACAACATAACATAATATTAGATATCATTTTTTAAAATTAAAATAATAATTTAAATAATCATATATATATATATATAATTTGATTTAAAATATCTAAAGCAATAATAATAAATGGGGTGGTAATTCAATAATGGTTTGAAAAATGCTTACATGAGGAATTTTGCTATTGTCATAAATTTTTTATGAGATTAAAGAGAGCTTTGTAGTTTTTATATATTTTAATTTGAATTATATTAATTGATTTAAAGGTGCATTTAGATTAATAACTAAGTTGAAGAGTTGGATGTGAAAATTATTAATTTTACATAATCCAAACATCCTATAAATTTTTTAAAACACTAAATTCATTTTCACTTTTAAAAATAATTATTTAAACAATACAACATAACATAATATTAAATATCATTTTTTTAAAATTAAACGATGCTTAAATAAATCATTCATCTATAATATAATATAATATGTTTAAAACCTCTCAAATTTAAAAAAAATTATAATTTCAACCCATAAAAACACAAACAAATCACATCCATTATTATATAATTCTTTCAACAATAAAATATAAAATGTCACGAAATAGATTAAATTCCAACCCATAAAAAACAAACAAGTCACCTCAACGACAAACAAGTCACATCAACGAGTCTGTTCCCTTTGGTCGTAAGGAATTTAGAAAAACGGATAAGCTGTCGGAATCGACCTACGCAAACTTTTCTTTGGCGCCTGCAGCACCGCTACCGAAGCTGTCTTTCATCGTCACTTCAAAAGGCACAAAAGTCTGCCACGTTTCCAAAAGTCTGCCACGTTTCCAAGCTCTATTTGTCAGTACAAATATGCATAGATATTTTGGATAGATAATCTTTAGCAAAATCTGATAGCTTAAATCATAAGACAAAAATAAACCAGCAATTTTACCAAACGGGAAAAGGAATGCAAAAGGGCAAAGGAATGAGGCAGGGTAGGGTAGTAATAATCAAGTAAAATATATAGAATTAATAATTAAAATGGAAATTAAAATAATTAATTATTAAAGTGAAAATTAAAGTGGAATGGGAAAAGGAATGCAAAAGGGCAAAGGAATGAGGCAGGGTAGGGTAGTAATAATCAAGTAAAATATATAGAATTAATAATTAAAATGGAAATTAAAATAATTAATTATTAAAGTGAAAATATTTTAATATAAAATAAAAAGAAAAACATAAATTTTTTAATATCAGAGAAACTATATATTGAGTTATTTAAATATATATATCTTTAATATAAAATATAAAATATTTTTGGTAATAAAAAATTAAAAAAAATTATTTTAACAAACATATTTTTTTTCAATGTCTTCTTCAGCACTAGGAAAGACACTAATAATAATCAGTAAAATGGTAAACTAAAACATTTCTGTGTGCTATTTATCTCAAAGATAGATTCTTTCACTATTTTCCAACGAAAAATAAAATATACAAATATACCAATATCATTTATCATTTTTTTTGGAACATTTTGCAAATACAAAATGAAACTGTTTGAGTCATGAATACACTAATAACATCATAAATTAAAATAGATTAAGTTTCGAGTTATGAATACACTATAACATTATAAATTAAAATAGATTTAAGCCGGTTTATTTCATTAATTTAATGATATGTCTGCATTTGCAAATGACTACAGTGTTGATTTCCCATTGCATTTTTATTAACGTTTTCTATGTTCAAATAACACAAATTCTATGTACTTTGAAATGTGCTCAACCAGAAATGAGTCAAGATACTCTTTAGCTATTGTCAAGAATGTTGCAAATGCTCAGTGTCTCATTATATGGAGAAAGCACTCCACTTTCTATATTTAAATATTTTTTCTTGATTTATGGATACTTCAACATACATAGAAATGGCACAATAAAAAATTTCGACTTATCATTAAGTAAAATTCTGTACTTTAATGAAAGACGGTTAGAAAATTAAACTAAACGCCATTTCCAAATAGTTTTCCCATGAACAAATAGGTTTGGGTATAAATATGAAACAAGAAAAATGACTTGTTTCTTTTCATAATTATGATAACATGATTTCCACTAAGCAAGTTAGAAATTAGGTGAGGTGGTCCAAGACATATGAAGTTTCATCTACTTCCTAAGACATATGAAGTTCCATCTATTTCGCTGGATCTAGTACTGCTCTAGTATGACTTAGTGGTGCTACTTACCTATTATAATTGTAATCCACACCACAATAGTGCCAACTCACAAAAATCTAGTTTAACCACTGTTCATGTGCAAATAGATATCAAGTTCCTTGCAACACCAATCTTGTAAAACTTTGAAAATGTTAATAGAAAATGTTAATTATCTTTATATCAGTTAAAACCCCACACTGTTAGCCAAATGATTACATCTATGTATCAAGTTCCTTGAAACACCAGTCTCTTAAAATATTTATAATGTTCATTTAAAATGGTACCTTCAATGTATCAAGTTCCTTGAAACACCAATCTCTTAAAATATTTATAATATTCATTTAAAATGGTACCTCCAATAACAGATCAGATAAAACCCCACACTGATATCTATTGGCTGAAGGGTTATAGAGAGGTATCAAGTATCAAGTTTTTCAAAACACCAATCTTGTAAAACATTGAAAATTCCAATTTAAAAAATTTGGTACCTCACATATAATAAAGCGCATCGCTATCCAAGATGAAAGGGCCTCAGAATTCTGAATGCCAAGCTCCTCTGTAACCCGTGCCCTTTCTGCTGCACCAATCTAAACGAATAAATCCATGAGGAATGGATTTCTTTGGACCTTCTTAGATCTTGCCCACAGTAAGAACTACAGATTGGTTCAAGCACGTGTCAAAGGCCAAGAGCTTTGGCTATAAATGCCCTCTATTATAGGATTAAGGTCTCTTACAGTTGTAAAGAGAAAACACTCTTGAGTGAAATAAATTAATTACTCAACAGATCTGATAGCATTTCAAACTGACAATCTGTTGGCCCTAGGGTTTAGTACACACATAGACAAGCAGAGTTAAAATGCAAAAACTTCAATATTATTTGTTAGGAACTTGACACTGAATGGGCCATAACATATCTAGGGTAAGGTACACACATAGACAAGAAAAGTTAAAAGAAAAAACTTCAATATTATTGGTTAGAAATTTGATACTGAATGGGGCATAACATATCTAGAGCTAAGATGGGTTTAGAATAGGAAACTTTATCAGTGTCAGGTCTGCCATCTTAACGAATACAACTATATACCAAGCATTGCACACAAACAAACATGAAGTGAAGTGTTGATGGAATCCCTACTTGGGTTGTAGAATGTGCTTTTCAGGTCAATTGACTTTGAAGCAATATATAGATCCAAGAACATTTATACAATGGCTACATACTTGGATACAAATTTTTTTTTTTATAAATAACGTCAGGTGCTGCTTTGATCAAAGATTCAAATCAAAACTAATAATTATTCATGATGGGAAGACATTTGCATAAATTCAACCCTAGCTTCCTGTACTACTCTTCTGCATTGCAAGCAACATGAATGTGGATGTCTCTGTATTTGCAAACATAAGGAGCGTGATGCCCAAAAAAGGCCCTGCCCACCTGCCTTCATCGATGTAGCTAGCATCCCACAGATGCATACAGAAACAGGGGTTTGGATGGGAATCTTTCTCCATATCTCGTTTCTTCGCTCCTAAGCAGCTTCCCATCAATCAACCACTCGATTCGACCAGGAGACCATTCGATGGCATACTCATCGAAATCCTGAGAGAAATCGAAAGTTGAAACCCAGCTGATGAATATGCTCTATCTCTCTCTCTCTGTTTCCAGTGCCCACAGGGTAATAATTAGTCTGCACGGTTCCCTTGTCCTCCCTGAGAATGCTGAATTTGGCTACCACTGCAGTGGAGCTTGAAAAGGTCATAAATGAGAACGAGGCATTCTAGAGGCAGAAGCCTTGCAATTCGTAGTATTCAGGGCTGTTGAGCTTCGCCATGAGAGCCTCCAAAGGCATGTCCCTACTTCGCTCGACTATTTCATTCACAAAAAAATAAAATTCACGCTGTATTTCCTTTCCATTCCACTCCACAAAGCCCAATAAAAGTCTTCTCTTCATAAATATTTCCATAAAATAAAGCTTTATTTGCTTTGTGCAAATGGATAAACTTTTCGTTTATTTTAGCAAATAGATTAAATGGGCTTTCTAGAGTATTTTCTCTAATTAATTTAAAAAAAATCAAAATTAAAATGGTTTAGTATGCAGAATTCTTTTTTTCTTTAAATTTATATTGAAATTGTTTAATATATAAAATTTTACTCATATTTACTTATAAAACCTAAATATCTCATAAATTTTTAAGATACCAAAAATTACAGTCTTATTTAAAATTATACTACCAAATTCACCATTATGTAAAATTATATTACCACATTCATTCACGTGGAAAAAAACATTTTATCATAAACCTCTCTTGCGCTCGCTCGCTTCCAGATGTGCAAGCTAATAATCCACTACATAAAACACTGAATGAACGTAAACGGGATTAGAGTGGATAAGCTTCCACTATCAAATTATCGTTGTATTTCAACTTTATCAAACTACGCACCAAATCGCGTAATGAACATCCTCGTACAATCTCACAAGAGATGTGAGCATCCTTCACACAATCTCGGAAGAGACTTACCTATTATAACAATGGGGAGTGGTTTCCTCTCTTTGAAGTTATTTAATGGATGGAATTTTTAACGAAAATTTCTGACAATGTAATTGTGCAATTATATTTGTGAAAATAAGATTAGCTTCTCTAACATTAGTTTTCTCTTAACACATATCATTATAATTTCTATACGCTTAACAATACTTGTAAATGGAACAATGTAGTGTTTACAATCATGTACAAGGATTTTTCATACCACTTAATTAACAAAATTAAGGTGTTATGACAAATCAAAGGCTATTGAATCACAATTTCCCTAAGAATTATCTTCAGGGGAAATAGAAAATTCCTTATTGTGACTAATATATTATACAAATCCAATCATAAAGTTTATAAGCTTCTTTTACCCACGGCAATATATTATAATTAATCAAAGGATTGTGTAAGGATCTTCCATATAATGCCACACACACTTTAATAACCAAACACAAGATGCTATTCACCCATCCATGCAAAAACAACTATTTTTATTAATCTAAAATTTTTATTATTCACCCATCCATGTGTGAACTTCTCACTAAGGTTCTTCTAAATTATTTACTTAAATTGTTATTAGAAAGCTTAATTTACCTCACCCCAACATAATTTTTAATTTCTTCTCCTAGTTTTCTCTCGATCTTTCTTTTATACTCTTTATTCTATGCTAATTACTGAAGTCAACTCATAGGTCTCAGATTTGGTTCCCCAACTACACCCTAACTTATCTCAAGTTGAACTCCTGTATGGAGATCTTTGTGTTGTGCTTTTGCCACATGTAGGTTCTCTCATAAAATTTGATTTCTCTACTTTTAAACAATTGTTTTCTAATTTCACACACCATTCTATTTCCTTAGTGAGGTTAAATTATCATTAGATTAGTGTTTAACTATATGTTCCCTTCCCTTTTTTCTTATTAGAACACTTATGTAATTCATAATTATTTTAATATACATTATCTACCAAAATTTTTCCAAACATGAGAAGGGTAGAGTTACTCAATTGGTCTAGTTTTTATAATTCTTCATATACAAGATTAGACATAGTCCACCACAACCATTATCATCATATCATCAAACGAGCATATCAAAATTATTATCACACCCACTGCTAGTAAAAGTAAAAAAACTAAATCCTTGATCTGAAGTCCTCAAAGAATAATGTATGATCCCTAAGGGTATATCAAGGTTAATGTAATATTAGGGTCAGTCAACCAGAGGGGCACTACATACACCCCCTCTTAATAATATACTTCGTACCAAATTCCTCATAACATTAAAGGAAAGCAATGACACATCTCCTCGACATCCTCCCAAGTAGTTGAAATGGGGCTATAACTGTCACATTGGAACTTAGCTTGGTAAACCGATCATTGTATAATTTGCATTGTTATTTGTTCCACTACGTGTACTAGCTTGACCATCACCGTGCCCTCTTCCAAACCTACAAATGACCTAAGTCAATAACATGCCAAGGATCTTAAATATGATGATGTAATATAGATACATGGAACACATTATGCATATGTGCTAATGATTGATTCAGATTTATGAAGGAACACAATAGAATAAACATATAACCATAAATACAAAGATGCAGTGGAAATAACGCTTTATTTCATTAATATCAAAGAATTGAAATTTGCTTACAGACAGAATGGAAATAAACTAGCTAGGGCGTTGGTAGCTTATCTCTGAGAAGAGATGTGGCGGCTATAGGCCTCTGAAATCCATTACAATGAGGCTCGAGAGCCTATTTATAATTTAGAAGCAATGGAAAACCCTAAACATCCAAAACCCTAACCCTAGGAGATGAAGCGCCAAAACTATGGGCCCCGTTTGGGTAAATTGGTGTTTAAACTTCTCGGGGACGTAACTTTGGCATACAATCTTCGTTTGACGCGCTCAATACCTCGTTAGAAATATCTATCTGAGGAATACAACTTTTGATGTGAGCAACACTAATCTAAATAACCATGTTTCTCCCGGTTTTCCCAAAAAACGTCGTTTAGGGCCTCAAAACGGCTCCGGAAGTTCAGGACTCGAAAAACTGCTAAAAATAGTAAGTCATGCCAAAACTGAAAAACTGAAAGAGACAATGGTGGGGTCCTAAGTGGAATAGGCGGGTGGCCAAAAATATCCACCTGGATCATTCCTCCCCCCTTAGGAAGCAATGGTCCCCATTGCGTTGAGTTCCTCCATGAGATGAGGAAACTTCTACTGAACTTGGTCCCTAATAAACCACTTGCCTTGGTGTAGGAGTTGGCCAGCTTTGAAAACCCGATACAGTTGGATCTTCTGTTGGCGAGTGTTCTTGATTTTCATGTCCATGATATAATCTGTGGTGGCCTGTTTCATGCAATGTGGGTTTAACTCTGTTGGTGTGAGTTGTTCTGCAATGTCAGATGTGTCCAGTAGAGGTGGGAAGTAGGGACGAAGGCGGTCCACATTGAATACTGGATGCAGACCAAGGAATGGTGGAATAATGAGCTCAAAGGCATTGTTCCCTATAGCCTTGGTGATGGTGTAAGGCCCATATCGGAGCGGGCGGAGCTTGCAATGGGGTCCAGTGAGGTGCTCCTTCTGCAAATGTAGCCACACTTTGTCGCCCACCTGGAAGTTGTGTGGCACCCGATGTTGATCATGTCGTTGCTTGTACTTAGCATTGGATCTGTCCAATATGTCATGAACCTGTTGGAGAATGTGCTGAATGCGCTCGATGAAGCTGTTTACTTTGTCAGCTTCAGACTGGACATGAGCCAAATCGGCCTGAGTAGTTGCAAATGGCATGGCTACATCAATGGGAAATAATGGCTGGAATCCCAAGCCCACCTGAAAGGGGTTGTGGCTAGTTGAGCTGTGGAGAGCTCGGTTATAACTGTGTTGTACATAGGGGAGGCTCTCATCCCATGTGCATGGATGCATTGAATTGTACATGCGCAGAATGTGGACAATCATCCTGTTGACGACCTCTGTCTGGCCATTAGTTTGGGGATGGAAATTTGTGGACTTGGTGAGCTTGGTGTCCAGCATTGACCAGAGGCTGGACCAAAATGTGCTAAGGAATCTACTGTCTCGATCTGATATGATAGACTATGGGATCCTGATGTAGGAAAAAAAACACAATTCCCACTGTTTAAATTATTATAGTAAAATATGCCATTTCACCAAGGCCTAGACTTATTCTTCATACATGACGAGATTGATTTGTCTTTCATCAGTCTAAGTGTGCAAGGTCGATTTACCATGTCCCTTACTTACACATATAAATAACCTTTTCTGCCACTACACGAATTTCAATTTCTTTCCAAGCATAAGTTATATAAATGCTATTAAACAAATCAAGACAATCTTTAAGACTTCGTTGTTTGAATATACAATAAGGCAAATGGAACTCGTTGATTTGTTGAATGCCCAACAATCAAAACGAGCACTATTTGGGTTGCGTCCATACTTCACAAGTCACCATAGCAGTCTTTACACCCACATGCAGATTCGGTGTATGGTATGTATCGTAGGTTGGGTTCTACAACCCTGTCAAACTTCTCCCACGTTCACTACCGCAAACGGCTTCATATATCGCAAAACTTCACAACTCCTCCAATCGTGGCTGTGTGTTACTTGCTGCCGCGGGTTTGGGTTCGGAATATCCCAACAACGCAGTTACATTCAAATTCCTGCGGTTACCTTTGTGATTCCGGCTACGCTCCACTAACACTGTCCCTTCAACCATACGCTGTGGCAATCGCGCACAATAATGTGCCTTCTCTCATCGCAGAGTTTAATTTCAACTAGGGCTTTGGGATGGAAATTCGTGACTGTGATCCATTCCCCTTCGATTGCAGTCTTACGTGAATACAATCCTCCTCCTGCATTTCATACACTTCCAACAGAATATACACATACCAAATATACATAAATTGCAGATTTAAATAAAACTCATAATATCAACTACAATTGGAATGATCTAAATTTACTTACACATGAATTTGCAGTCTACATATCGACAATCCTCAATGAGATTAATCACGACATGGGCTAATAATTCGTTAATTGCCCCACTACATTTACATTTCTTATGCTAATACTTCTCTCTCTCTGACACTGTTTTCCCTCTCCAGCTTCCCTTTATTTATACAAAATATGTGAAGCTATTCTTCTCAGAATAGAGTTCTTCTAGAAATTTTCCAACAAACCAATACCTCCCTATTTTTAAGCACCTACTCCTATATTGGCTCTATTCCACGCAGGGAAAGAAACCAATTGCTAAAAATATTCCCAATTTATTTAAATACAAAACAAACTAACAATGCTCCATAAATAAATAACAAATTTAATAAAATAATTAATTATACTACTCCTAAGTCTATTTTGCTTCAATTTAGCCACAACACGTGACAAAAATGTCACATTGCTGGCTATGCTCTCGATGCTCCTCCATCAGATCCCAAAGTGTACCCACACTCGTTCAAAGAAGAGTTTAGTAGTGGCTTCTGCTGTGATATTTTTCTTGTAGGCTGCCATAATTGCCATCTTCGAGAATCTGTCGACGACCATGAAAACATAGTCGTTTCCATGCTTAGTAGAAGGAAGGCCCGACATGTAATCCATGGAGATGTATTCCCAAGGTCGACTAGGGGTAGGTAGCGGAGTATAGAGGCCTTGCTTCTTGATGGTCGGTTTGGCAATGGTGTAAGCAGTGCAGGATCTGATGTACTTCTCGACATCCTGTCAAAGGTTCGGCCAATAGAAATACTTATGTAGTACTGCCACTATTTTCTCGACCTCGAAATTCCCAACGACTCAACTATAGTGTGCTTCCTATATCATCTTGGCATGCTCGCTCGAAGGAACACCAAGGTGTCCCAGGTGACATAAAAGTGCATCTTGGAGGTGAAAATTTGGAACTTGCGTACCACCCAAGTGTGCCTTGTATGTGTGGCCGAATTCTGGGTCGCTCTCGTAGAGAAGCAGCCAATCAGAAGTCTCGTGCCCACAAGAGTTGAGAACAGTGGTGAGCGCCACGATCGGTGGTCGGCTGAGGCAGTCTGCAACATTATTTTTCTACCCTTCTTGTACTTGATGTTCAAAAGAAACTGTTGTAGATATGTGGACCACTTCTAATGGCGATCGTTCTACAACTTCCCTTGTGTCTGTATGAACTGCAGGGGCCGGTGGTATGTGTGGATGATTGTTTTCTTCACCAAAATGTAATGCTTCCATTGTCGACAAGATTGCACAATGGAATACATTTCTTTGTCATAAGTGGGATACTTGCGAACCATTTTGGACAATGTCTCACTGTGATATTCCACTGGATGTCCCTATTGAGTAAGAACTAACCCAATAGCATAGTCAGAGGCACCTGTATCGATCATAAATGGTTGTTGCAAGTCTAGTAATGTGAGCACTAGGGCAGAGCATAGGTGTTGTGGAGGTAAATCCCCTCTGCGGATAGAGGCGATCCCTACTAGCCCATACCGGGTCTAGCAACAATCGTTCACGCTATAGTGCAGGTTCCTAATTACAGATAAACCAACTAGTGATGAAGGCTTACCTGGAATCCAACGCTGGCGCTCGTAGAGAAAGTAGCGCTCCCGTTCCTTAGCTCTGGCAGATCACAATCCTCACGATCTCCGTGATCAGAAACCTGCACACGCAAGAAACAAAACAAACGCAAGCATAAAATCCAATGCATACAACTATATGTTAGTCAGAGAAGACATAACTCATGATCATCATCAAGAACAAGAGTGGAACCATAACCAATAGTCGCTTATCATTAATTAATCAAAAGAAGAATACAACCATAGCTCTGACGCTGAATTCTCCTTCGGAGGGTCGTCAGCAGAACGTGTCTCGATAAAGCCTGTCAGGGATGGGACAAACCTCTCTCTCCGGTTGTGTTGACAATGATCTCCTTGCTTGGATTTGGCCTTAAGGGAATGGATCAAAGCTCTTGCAACATTAGGCTCTTGGGAATTTGGAGACTATCTTGAAAATGAGATGAGCAAGCTTTTATAGATGGAGGAAGGGGAGTTGGGATCCCTATAATCATGGGATTGGCCCTATCCTCAAGGAAGCTTCCATGAGAGGTGGCAAACCACTTCCTCTACATGGAGATCCAGAGCCAAACCTCCCAACTCAAATTAGATACTAGTTTATGGATTGGTTAGGACGAAACTTCCGCCATTTATTTTTAAAAAACACTCCTTAAAATGGCTGGCGCGAGTGCGACTCTGGGACAGAGCGCCAATTGGCGTGCCCTCTTTGAAGGATTTCCCCCATTAGCGCGGGTAATGAACTGGCTGCCTGCGCCAATGCAAAAAGGGTTGTTTTTAGGGTTTTTCACAAGGAGTTGTCTTCAGGGCAATGAAAGTACATGTTTAGGAGAATGCCATGAAAGTGTTTTCAAGTTATGTCACTGCTCACAGGTCACGGAATGAGCCCTCCAATTGTGCGGGATGGGGAATTGCAGGGACGGTGACAAATTACTGTGTAACAGATGCCCCCTAAAGCATGAGGCTCGAGAGAGAGAGAGGGGTGAAATGCTTTATGAGAACGTGTCCACTCAAAACATTGCCGTCGAAACCCGCTACTTTACAAATCGATGCCCCAAATTCATGATATAATATGGTATGGGCACACCATCCATAACAGAGTATACAATAATCTATATCCAAGGCATGGACGCAGCCATCCAGAGAGGATCGATAAATAGACTCAGGTATGGTCGCAGCCATCCAATCAGTGAGTCATGTAACTAATCATAATAATCCACAAAATCGCAGCCTGGATTATAACAGGCAGAATCCAGGGTCTTGCGCTCCATCTCGACCTGAACAAAGTACAAGTTCAAACATGTGAATATGTGAGCTGAAGTCGAACATGCGAGAACATCGCCCCGATTACCACCAATGATGAAAGTCAGCATCAGACGCGAGAGGTACCACCATTAATGCCAATGGTCCTCAAGGTACTACAGCACAATTAATCTACGAATGTGAACAATGAATCGACATCGAACACTGCAGAATCACTTCGACTGAGGCCAATGATGAAAACCTCAATTCGAATGCAAGAACTGCCTTCTTCATATGCTGCCCAAGGTACTTAAGCCTTAGCCCTAGACGGGCCTTCCCGGATCAAGAGTTGCCAAAGTCGAGCGGGTGATGACCTTGATCGAAGGTGGGCCATAGTGTTTCCCACATCATCGACGTGAGACAGAGGAGTATAATGTTTTTGCGAATCAAGATCAGATGAGAATCAGAAGAAGGTTCAAATTCTGCAGAGGTCAACTTCTCTTGAACATACTGCCAGTACCTGCTGTGCTGAGTTTGGAAGTATTTGACATCAACTGATCAGAGGTCATGGCGACGAGACAAAGAGCAGATGAGAGGTCAAAAAGGATACCCAAACCCACGGAGGCAAGTGAACAAACGAGGTGAGATATCCCCAACCTGACACGAATGCAGACAAGTGCCATGTTCAAGAGCGACATACTGCCGACACGACAATGATTGTGGTTCCATTTTCCCCCGCCATTTCTGGCGAGTACCCCAATTATTTTGATAACAAGCTTGAAGGGGATAGCATATGCTTGTAATATAAGTTCTTCCTTCGAACTAATCTATCCTAGTACATTTAACGAGCCCTAGGAAGGAGCGACTCGAATAACGTCATTACGACTGAATCCAATGTCATCAGGGTTTAACGAGTTTGACAAAGGGAGAACTCGACATCTTTTCATGTTTAGAGAGTTTGAAAAGACATCGGAAAAGTAAACTGCAACGGTCTCTTTTCGTAAATAGTTCCTCGGATCTGAAAAGGTAGAAAACTATGTCTGAGAAAACCTCCTAATCGCAATAGGCTAGGGTATTCATTTTTTGTAAATAATCTATCCCAGCCCAAAAAAGGGGTAAACGTATACTGGGTAGATGTCAAGCTGTGGGCCACTTAATGAGATCGAAATGACAAGGGCCTCGGCAATCTTTTCATTTTTAGAGAGTCAGAAAAGAGCTGAAAGATGACTCCAAAATGAATTTTTCGTGTATTTACCGAGTCCGAAAAAGTATAAAATACAACTTGTGTCACCATTTAAGTTGCATGAAAACCTGTTGCTGTACGTAAAGGCAAGTGTAAAATCCATTTTCGACCAAAATATATCAAAATATTAATAAAAATGACTTTTAAAACCTATTTATATTTCAAAAAGTTATTAATAAGTCTCAAATGGTAAAAACAAAATTAGTTTACTATTTACCTCATTGGAGAGCAACAGTGGTCCATTTGTGTGCAAACTTATGACGACGACTGCGACCGATCCGGGCTACCATTTAGATCCTCGTTTGTCCCAGGTAAGAGGCGCTTCCCTAAACTCCATTTCGATCCATTTTATAGAGATTTCCATTATGGAGTAGACTTGTGTGGAAGATTTTTTAAAATTTTAGGGCTTCGCCCATTGGCGCGGGTATCGGGCACAAACCCGCACCAATGGCCTTTTGCATACAAAGGGGTCACCCCAATGGCGCAACGCGGTTTTTCCGTTTTAAATTTCCAAACAGAGAACGATCCAATGGATTTTTCCATGTAACAGAGGCCTAATCAAGGGTTTTTGATCATGTTGATGCAGGCAACCAAGCACAATGGTTATCGAATGGAAAGAGAGGGAGCACGGGGAAGAGGATGAAATGGCTATAGAGAATGAAAACTGCATGAATGCACTTAAGAACTGTGGACTCAAAAATTTCTTCTTGACGCCCTGCTTACGAGCTCAACCTGAGCTCCTACAGTACTTGGTTAGTATTTGGGATGAAAATGAAGGAGTGTTCAAACTTCGGGACCAAGTGCTGGAACTGGAGGTTTCTGATGTATAATTCATAACCGGACTGTCGTGCAGAGGTCCAGTGCCCATCTTGATAGGCAGCAGACCATCTGGTGAAAATATGGAGTAGGTAATGGCGAGGGTGTGCCCAAGGGCACGGACCGGATCAGGAAGCGGGAAGGTGGACATCCACACTGTCGAGGATCTAGCACTCGGAGTAGTGCTACACACCATTACACGAGCTGCAGGATCGCAGGCTCCACACGAGGCAACCAAAGCCCAACTCCTATTAGCCTCTGAATGTATGAATCCTACACTGTTTGATTGGGCTACAGCGGTGACAACCAATATCAAGAGGCAACTTACAAAGTGCAAGCAAGCCAAGCTGAAACAATTTGGCTATGGTTCCATTTTGGTATCGTTCATCCTGTAACGATTACCCATCTTTCAGGGCCAAGGGGCCATTGTTGCTGAGCTGATACCAAGAGAGCCAAGGATGGCTCGCTGGGCAGCATTTATGCCCAGATAAGGAGGAGGCCAACAGATGTCCTGGAGGCCAGAGTTTTTTGGATGGTTACGGCGTCAGTTGATCGTGGTCGAGGATTGGCCCTATGCCGGGACCGATTTCACCGGAGACCCAGACCTTCTGCTCCTGGAGGGGGATGACTGGGACGAAGAGTTGGGTATGATCTCTCTTTTTGATTTTTATGTTTTATGATTTTTTTTTGGTAATACATGTCCTTTCTAATACCAGTTGTTATGTGTATGCAGATGTCGGCCCAGAGAGACCCGCGGGCATGTCGCCCATTGCGCGGAGAACCCATGCTGATCATGACCCTCAGGCTGAGGGTGGTGAGGGAGGTGAACTGATTCAGAACCTGGAGGACATTGCCCGGGGGATCCCAGACTATGCACAGCTAGCAGATGTTCCACTAGCATACCAGCGACACACTGTGGGGGTGCCCAGTCGCCTCCATCGACTTTTGAGACACTTAGTGCGCGCGGTAGCATGTTACCAAGAGCACCATGCGGATTAGACACCTAGGGCTTCTTTCATGCATATATTTTTTTAGAGACATATCGTCTCCGACTGTATTAAGACGAACATGTATATTTTGATTTTATGTGATGCACACTATGTAAACATTTCGACACACACACACACACACACACACATATATATACCTATTTCTGGATGGATCTTCTCACATGTGATGATGTTTTATAAATTGCGCAAATGTCTATCTAAAACCAAATTAGCTACTGCATCTGTTAATGTATTCATATGTCTGGGTATGTGTTGATATGTAATATAGTCAAAATTTCTCTCCAGCAGACGAATACGCAAATACAGACGTAAAATGGATGGATTTCTTACTGAATAATGCCCGTTAAGCTGTAATACTACAAGTTGTGAGTCTAGATACACAAGTAATTCATGAATGCCGAGGTCCACAGCCTCGGTTAATAATTCCAATACAACACTATATTCCGCGATATTATTTGTAGCAGGACCCAGACACACACCTTGCAGGTTAACCAACTCACCAGCAGGATCATAGATTACCCAGGCTGCCGAAGACAGATTCCTGGTACTGCGGGAGGCACCATCCGCGAAACCCACAAACGGAGTAATGGACATCTGCACAATCAGGAAGACCCGATCAGCAGAAAGATGCTTACATTGCACACCACACCACACATGCACACAAATGAATATACACACCTATGTACACACACCACACTAAAAATAACTTCAAGCGTAGTATTTCTTAAGGTACAACCCATTTCTAGGCTGCGCCAACGGAACTCCTTCATAATCAATGAGCTCATAAGCCCCATTCTTCAATACTCATTTTACTATATAGGGCCCATGCCACATGGGTTGGAGCTTTCCTGCCCCGAGTTTGTCGTGCGCTTGGTCGTATAGGAGGACAAGGTCCCCTTCAACAAAGGAACGTGGAGAGACTGATTGATCAAAGTGTGCTTTGACCCGCTTTTTCTGTGCTTCAAGGACTAAAGCAGCCAAGCGGCGGGTTTCATCCAACCGTTCCAAATACAAGAGATGCTCTTCTTCAGGAGAAGTATCGGGAAAAAGTTCCACATCTAGCTTTAAGGAAGGAATTTTGCACTCAATTGGAAGAGTTGCTTCCAGACCATACACCAATTGGAATGGTGTGAATCTGGTTGCACTCTTTGCTGACGTCCGGTATGCCCATAGAGCTGAGAACAATTGGAGGTGCCAATTGGACTTATGAATTCCAATTGTTCGTTGAAGAATTGTGACCAAAACCTTGTTCACAGCCTCAACCTGGCCATTTTCCTGGGGGTAATATGGTGTTGAGCTATCGTGTCGTAAGCCCAATCGTGATGTCAGCTCGGCCATCATGTAATCTGGAAAGTGAGTACCGTGATCAGTAACAATGGCCTGAGGGACCCCGAAGCATGCAATGATATGGTTGAAGATAAATTGGGCAGCTTTCTTACCATCGGCGGCTAGTGTAGGCATCGCTTCAGCCCACTTAGTAAAGTAGTCAACAACGACGATTATATATGCATGCCCCCCGACCGAATGAGGGTTACACGTCATAAAATCAACGCCCCATTTTGAGAAAGGGCCGAAGGTAATGACAGGATGCAGAGGGAGGGGTGGCGCGTGCATCTTGCGCTGAAAAACCTGGCACGCGTGACATTTGCGGACTGCAACAATACAGTCTTTGAATATTGATGGCCAGAAGTAACCCGCACGCAAAATCTTCTCGGCGGTGGCATATCCAGAAATGTGACCGCCACAGGCACCACTGTGACAGTCATTTAAGACTCTTTCGGCCTCTTCCAAAGTCAGACACCGACGGAGCACCGAATCTACTCCAACCCGGTATAATGTATCCCCTACGATGCGGTAGGGTTGAGACTGATGCCGAATCCGACGTCGGGCATCTTTGGTCAACTTAGAGTGAAAGGATGACCTCTGAAGATACACTATAATATCGCCATACCATGGGTCACAGGTGCTGATAAGGAAGATGGTTTCGTCTGGTATATGTTCTTCAGAATGAGATGGGGGGGAGTCTGTCGGGAGGGAGCAAATAAGATCCGTGAAAACCAGTGATTTGGTCGACT